>CAMZMU010000033.1:84350173-84527580 GCA_947311845.1 Poa pratensis | reverse complement strand
CCGACAAGTTTGTTGCCGGTGGCATTATCGCCAAGCTTCCACCTTCGTGGAACAAACTTTGCTACTTCTCTGAAACACAAGGACAAGAGTTTTCCGTTTCGGATCTCATTGGGTCGCTTGATGGTGGAAGAAAAAGGCGAGAGCGAAGGATACACGTGCTCGAGTTGCTGAGGCTGGTTCTAGTGTGCCAATATGGTACAGAAAAAAGAATTACCAGCCGCCCCACAATCCAAATTTAACAAGAGCAACTCAGGGAGGTAAAGGCAAGTCTGATGGAAGGTTCAATCCTTTACAGCCTACCAACTTTAAAAGCAACAATAAGAAGCCGAGGAAGGGATCATGCCACGTTTGTGGTGTTCCGGAGCATTGGCACCTCGCTGTCCCAATCGCCATGAGCTACGCACATCTGAGAACAGCGGCAAGACTGCCAATGTTGTCATTAGCGACACCGTGATGAAGGATCTGGTACGTATATTTCCTACCATTCTTTCAGTTTGTCATTCTCCTGATGGTTGATTGACACTGGTGCTAATGTACATGTTTGTGCTGAGCCTCGATGTTTTCTTCTTACCAGGTCATAGGGACTTTCCCGTGCTGATGGGGAACGGTTCACATGCTTTTGTTCGTGGTGTTGGCACGGTCGATCTGAAGTTTTCTTCGGGAAAGATCGTGCGGCTGAAGAACGTGCATCATGTGCCCTCCATCAATAAGAACTCGTCAGCGGTTCGCTACTATGTCTGAGATGGTTATAAGTTAGTTTTGAGTCCAATAAAGTTGTAATATCTAAGTATGGACAATTTGTTGGAAAGACTATGAGTGCGGAGGCTTGTTCCGCCTATCTATTCAGACTTTTCACTAAACTTATTAATCATATTTCCATTAAATTGAGTATTATGTCTGACATTCCACGACTTGTCATATTAACTTTGGTTGCATGACGCGGCTAGCTAGTTTGGATTTAATCCGAAATTCACACTGTCAAAGGTTCCAAGTGTCAAGTATGTGTGCACGCTAAGCAACCTCGGCAAGTCTCATACGGCTGCTGAGGCAAGAGACTTGGCACCGCTGGAACTTATACATAGATCTCTGTGAGATGAATGGCGTGTTGACAAAATGCGGAAAGAAATATTTCATGACGCTTTATTGATGACTCCACTAGATATTGTTATGTGTATCTTCTGAAATCAAAAGATGAAGCTTTAAACTTCTTCTTCAAAATTTATAAAGCTGAAGCAGAGAACCAACTTGATCGGAAAATTAAACGATTGAGGTCTGATCGCGTGGAGTATATTTCCAATGAGTTTGATTTCGTTTGTGCGGAACATTGTATAATCCATGAGAGGACGCCCCCTACTCGCCTCAGTCAAATGGAGTGGCTGAGAGAAAGAACCGAACTCTAACTGATTTGGTTAACGCCATGTTAGACACTTCGGGTCTCTCCAATGCATGGTGGGGAGGCTCTAATGACAGCTTGTCATGTCCTAAACCGAGTTCCCAATAAGACTGAAAGCTGTTTCTCCATTTGAGGAATGGGAAAGAAAAAATACGAGACTCTCTTACTTTCGTACTTGGTGTGTTTGGCGAAAGTCAATATACCGATTCCAAGAAGCGCAAGCTTGGACCAAAAACCGTGGATTGTGTTCTTCTGGGCTACGCTTTTTCATAGCGTGGTTATAGATTTTTGGTATAAAATCAGAGGTATCCGACGATAACGTTGGTACGATTATGAGTCGAAGATGCGACTTTCTTTGAGGAAATCTTTCCGATGAAGGATATGCCTAGCTCATCAACTCAGGAGATACCTAATACATCTAGTCAGAATGGTTGATATTCCTGATCCTACCATTTCGATTGAACACACTGATAATCATGTGGAGGATGACAATGAAGTTCCTGTTAGGAGCAAGAGACAGAGGACTGCAAAGTCTTTTGGTGACGATTTCATTGTGTACCTTATGGATGACACAACCCAGTACAATTTCAGAAGCTATGCATCTCTTGATGCTGACTACTGGAAGGAAGCTGTCCGTAGAGCGAGATGGATTCCATCTGGCTAACGGAACCTGGGAAGTCATGATCGTCCTTATGGTGTAAACCTGTAGGATGTAAGTGGGTGTTCAAGAAAAGCTTAGGCCTGATGGTACTATAGAGAAGTACAAGGCGTGGCTTGTGGCCAAGGGTTATACCCAGAAAGAAGGTGAAGACTTGTTTGATACTTACTCAACTGTGGCTAGACTGACCCGATTCGTGTTGCTACTTTCGTTGGCTGCCTGATACGTCTCCAACGTATCCATAATTTCTGCTGTTCCATGCTTATATTATACCATTTGCTACATGTTTTATATACACTTCATATCACTTTTATGCATTTTCTGGGACTAACCTATTAACAAGATGCCACAGTGCCAGTTCCCTGTTTTCTGCTGTTTTTGGTTTCAGAAAGTTACTTCTGGAAATATTCTCGGAATTGCACGAAACAAAAGGCCAAGTCCCTATTTTTCCAGCACGTACACGGAGTCCGAAGGAGAGCCACGAGGTGGCCAAACCACCTGGCGGCGCGGCAGTGGGCCCAGCCGCGCCGCCTGTGGTTTGGGCCCCTCGGGGGTCCGCCGACATCGCCCCTTCGCCTATTTATTCCCCGAGACGTGAAAACCCTAAAACACCGAGCCTTTCATCCAGAACATATTCGCTGCCGCCGCCGTCGTCAACCCTAACTCGGGGGGTTCTGAAGCTCTTCCCGGCACCCTGCCGGAGAGGGGAATCATCACCGGAGGGCTCTACATCGCCATGCCCGCCTCCGGAGTGATGCGTGAGTAGTTCATCCTTGGACTATGGGTCCATAGCAGTAGCTAGATGGTTGTCTTCTCCACTTGTGCCATCATGTTTAGATCTTGTGAGCTGCCTATCATGATCAAGATCATCTTATTGTAATGCTACATGTTGTGTTTGCTGGGATCTGACTTATATTGATACCTATGTGGAGCTGAATATTATATTATCATGTCTATGTCATTTGTGATCTTGCATGCTCTCCGTTACTTGTTGAAGCCTTGGCCAAGTGAATACTTGTAACTCCAAGAGGGGGTATTTATGCATGATAGTTGGGTTCAACCTCTATTTAACCTGGGATAGTGACAGCAAGTTCTAAGGTTGTAGATGTGTTGTTGCCACTAGGGGTAAAACAGCAATGCTTTATTCAAGGATGAATGTATTGTTTACATTACGCACATTACTTAATGCAATTGTCTGTTGCTTGCAACTTAATACTGGAAGGGGTACGGATGTTAACCGGAAAGTGGACTATTTAGGCATAGATGCATGCTGGATAGCGGTCTATGTACTTTGTCGTAATGCCCAAATGAATCTCATAGTAGACACCACAGCTCACACATGCATGTTATATGCACTTATCAATTGTCAATTGCCCAGCTGTAATTTGTTTACCCAGCATGTTAGTTATCTTATTGGAGAGACACCACTAGTGAACTGTGGACCCCGGTCCATTCTTTTACATCTGAAATACAATCTACTGCAATCATTGTTCTCTACTGTTTTATGCAAACAAACATCATTTCCATTCGATACGTTTAACCCTTTGTTTTCAGCAAGCCGGTGAGATTGACAACCTCACTGTTAAGTTGGGGCAAAGTAATTTGATTGTGTTGTGCAGGTTCCACGTTGGCACCGGAATCCCTGGTGTTGCGCCGCACTACACTCCTTCACCAACACCTTCGAAGCAAACCTCGTTTTCCTACTGGTTCGATTAAACCTTGGTTTCATACTGAGGGAAAACTTGCTGCTGCACTCATCATACCTTCCTCTTGGGGTTCCCAACTGACGTGTGACGTACAAGCATTGTTTCTGGCACTGTTGCCGGGAGATATTCCCTCGTCAACTTAGAGCCACCAACACGTTTTCTGGCGCCGTTGCCGGGGAAAACCGAATTGCTTCTGCAAGGGGAGTCTCTCACACCCAATCTCTTTACTTTGTTATTTGTCTTGCTTAGTTTATTTTTATTTAGTCTTGTTTGCTCTCTTTATCAAAAACACAAAAAAATTAGTTACTTGTTTAATTCAGTTTGATTTTGTTTTTCAAAATGAGTACTCCTGAGAACACTAAGTTGTGTGACTTCACTAGCACAAACAACAATGATTTCATATGCACTCCTATTGCTCCACCTGCTTCTAAGCAGAATTTTATGAAATTAAACCTGCTCTATTAAATCTTGTTATGAAAGAGCAATTTTCTGGTGTTAGTACTGATGATGCTGCTGCCCATCTTAATAACTTTGTTGAACTTTGTGAAATGCAAAAGTATAAGGATATGGATGGGGATATTATAAAACTGAAACTTTTTCCTTTCTCCTTGAGAGGAAGAGCTAAAGAATGGTTGCTTTCTTTGCCTAGAAATAGTATTATTCTTGGACAAAATGCAAAGATGCTTTCATAGGGAAATATTATCCTCCTGCTAAGATTATATCCTTGAGAAGTAGCATTATGAATTTTAAACAACTTGATAATGAACATGTTGCTCAAGCTTGGGAAAGAATGAAATCTTTGGTGAAGAATTGTCCCACTCATGGACTGACTACTTGGATGATCATCCAAACCTTTTATGCAGGATTAAATTTTTCCTCAAGGAACTTATTGGATTCAGCCTCTGGAGGAACCTTTATGTCCATCACTTTAGGTGCAGCAACAAAGCTACTTGATGATATGATGATCAACTATTCCGAATGGCACACCGAAAGAGCTCCTCAAGGTAAGAAGGTAAATTCTGTTGAAGAAACCTCCTCTTTGAGTGATAAGATTGATGCTATTATGTCTATGCTTGTGAATGGTAGATCTCATGTTGATCCTAATAATGTTCCTTTAGCTTCATTGGTTGCTCAAGAAGAGCATGTTGATGTAAACTTCATTAAAAACAACAACTTCAACAACAATGCTTATAGGAATAATTTTGGTAGCAACAATTATAAGCCTTATCCTTCAAATGGTTATGGCAATTCTTATGGTAATTCCTACAGCAACAATAGAAGTGTGTCCTCTGATCTTGAAGCTATGCTTAAAGAATTTATTAGCACACAAAAAGCTTTCAATAAAACTGTTGAGGAAAAGTTTGAAAAAATTGATGATCTTGCTCTAAAGTTGATAGTCTTGCTCATGATGTTGAAATTCTAAAACTGAAAGTTATGCCTAATGAAGTTAAAGATATAAGTCATTTGCTACAGCAAATGCCATCCAAGTTCGAATTGATAATAATATTAGGATGTTGGCTGAATTGCATGCTAGGTGGGAAAAAGAGGAAGAACTTGAAAAAGAGAATAGTATAGTTAGAGTTTGTACTATCACCACCACTAGTAATGCTAATGTTTACATGCTAGTAAGCCTCCTACTATTGATGGTAATGTTATTGGTGTTGGTAATGTCTCTACTACTTCTGCAAAGCGTTTGAAATTGCCTAAAACTGCTGAAACTTTTTCTGATAAAAGTGCTGAAATTTTTCAAACTATTGGAGACAATGGTTCCACCACCATTGACAATAATGATTTTGATTTTGATGATTGTAACATCTCTGAAGTTATTATGTTCTTGCAAAAATTAGCTAGAAGTCCCAATGCTAGCACTATTAATTTGGCTTTTACAAAGCATATTACAAATGCTCTTTTGCAAGCTAGGGAGGAGAAGTTGAAACTTAAAGCTTCTATTCCTAGGAAATTAGAAGATGGTTGGGAACCCATCATTAAGGTAAAGGTGAATGATTTTATTGCAATGCCTTGTGTGATCTTGGTGCAAGTATTTCGTTTTGCCCAAGAAGCTTTATGATATTCTTGATTTGCCACCTTTGGAACATTGTTATTTGGATGTTTTTCTCGCTGATAATGCTATGAAGAAACCTTTGGGGCGAGTTAATGATGTTTTTATTACAGTAAACAATAACCTTGTCCCCGTTGATTTTATTGTTATGGATATTGAATGCAATGCATCTTGTCCTATTGTTTTGGGAAGACCTTTTCTTCGAACTGTTGGTGCCATCATTGATATGAAAGAAGGTAATATAAGGTACCAATTTCCTCTCAAGAAAGGTATGGAACACTTCCCTAGGAAGAGAATGAAGTTACCTTTTGACTCTATTGTTAGAGCAAGTTATGATGTTGATGCTTCTTCTCTTGACAACACTTGATTTTCACTTTCTGCGCCTAGCTGAAAGGCGTTAAAGAAAAGCGCTTATGGGAGACAACCCATCGTTTTTATTTGCTGTTATTTTTGTTTTCTTTGAGTCAAGGAGTTTTGTTACTTCTGTAGCAACTCCTTTGTATCTTTATTTTATCGCAATGTTGTGCCAAGTAAAGTTCTATATTGAAAGTTGATGCAAGATTTGGATTTCTGCGCAGTGACAGATTTTTAGCTGTCACGGATTTGAGCTTATCTCCCTGTAGAAAATTCAAAAAATTCTGAGAAAAATCACGCATATTCCTGAGATATGTACGCAACTTTCATTATTTTAGGCCAGATCCATCTGAGCAACTTAAGTGCCTCGAAAAAATTCGTCATTCCAGACTGTTCTGTTTTTGACAGATTCTGCCTTTTGTTTTGCATTCGCTCTTTTACTGTGTTTGTGTGGATTTCTTTGCTCCACAAAGCATTGGTGGCTGTAGCTAATGTCCAGAAGCTTTGGGATTGATTGTATCATTACAGAATATGAGAATTTTTGATTATGCACTAACCCTCTAATGAGAACTGTCTTGAGTTTGGTGTGAAGGAAGTTTTCAAGGATCAAGCGAGAAGGGTGATATTATGTGATCAAGAAGAGTGAAAAGCCTAAGCTTGGGGATGCCCCCGTGGTTCATCCCAACCATATTCAGAGAGACTCAAGCGTCTAAGCTTGGGGATGCCCAAGGCATCCCCTTCTTCATCAACAAACTTATCAGGTCATCTCTAGTGAAACTATATTTTAATTCTTTCACATCTTATGCGCTTTACTTGGAGCGTCTGTGTGTTTTTATTTTTGTTTTTGTTTGAATAAATTCGGATCCTAGCAATCCTTGTGTGGGAGAGAGACACGCTCCGCTTTTTCATGTGAATACTCATGTTCTTCACTTATATTTGTTGAGTATTCTTAACTAGCTACTGCAGTGCTTTTAGCTCCTGTTTTTCATGCATCTCTTCGAGCTGTTAGCACTTGTTTATAAATACTCTCTTGCTGCATTATATTATCATTTGGAGAGTTTATGTTTAAATAAATTGATTGGTGTTTGTTTGGAAGAAAGAAAATGCTACATGTAGTAGTTGGTATTGGAAAAGACATATGCATTCTTGTAGATCATTGTCTTGTTTTGATTTGATGCTTTGCAATTGTTTTGAGCTCTCAAGTAGATCATGTTTAAGCTCTTGCATCATGTAGTTAAAGCCTAGTAGTGGAGAACTACCGTAGAGCTTGTTGAGACTTGGGATGCATATTTGTTCTCTCTAAGGTCTAGATATTTTCTGGTAAAATGTTTGAGCAACAAGGAAGACAGTGTAGAGTCTTATAATACTTGCAATATGTTTTTATGTGATTCTTGCTGTACCGGTTTATACTTGTGTTTGCTTCAAACAACCTTGCTAGCCTAAACTCTGTACTGAGAGGGAATGCTTCTCGTGCATCCAAAACTTGAGCCAAAACCCATGCCATTTGTGTCCACCATACCTACCTACTATGTGGTATTTCCTGCCATTCCAAGTAAATATTTCATGTGCTACCTTTAAACTATTCAAAACTTTATTACTCCTTATTTGTGTCAATGTTTTATAGCTCATGAGGAAGTATGTGGTGTTTTATCTTTCAATCTTGTCATTTACTTCTGACAGACTTTCACCAATGGACTAGTGGCATATACATCCGCTTATCCAATAATTTGCAAAAAGAGCTGGCAACGGGGTGCCCAGCCCCAATTAATTACAACTTTCATTAATAATTCTCTTCACATGTTTTGCCCTGATTTATCAGTAAGCAACTTAATTTTGCAATAGACACTCCTCCATGGTATGTGAATGTTGGAAGGCACCCGAGGATTCGGTTAGCCATGGCTTGTGTAAGCAAAAGGTTGGGAGGAGTGTCATCTATAAAGAAACTAAAATACATGTGTAAACAAAAGAGAAGAGGGATGATCTACCTTGCTGGTAGAGATAACGTCCTTCATGGGAGCCGCTCTTGAAAGTCTGGTTGACAAGGGGGTTAGAGTGCCCACTACCATTCGTTGACAACAACAAACACCTCTCAAATACTTATTTTGTGCTCTCTATATGCTTTCGAAAACTTAAAAAGCTCTAGCACATGATTTAATCCCTGCTTCCCTCTGCGAAGGGCCTATCTTTTACTTTATGTTGAGTCAGTTTACCTACTCCTTTCTATCTTAGAAGCAAACACTTGTGTCAACTTTGTGTGCATTGATTCTTACATATTTACTTATTGCACTTGTTATATTGCTTTATGTTGACAACTATCCATGAGATATACATGTTACAAGTTGAAAGCAAATGCTGAAACTTAATCATCCTTTGTGTTGCTTCAATGCCTTTTACTTTGAATCTATTGCTTTATGAGTTACCTCTTATGCAAAACTTTTTGATGCTTGTCTTGAAAGTACTATTCATGAAAAGTTTTTGCTTATATGATTCATTGTTTACTCTTTATCTATTTGTTAGCAAACTATAGATCATTGCTTTGAGTCACTTCATTCATGACATGAGCCTTGCAATATATTGATCAAGATTGTGTGAAAGCATGTCTCCTCAGAAATTATTTGTTGTTATCGTTTTACCTACTCGAGGACGAGTAGAACTAAGCTTGGGGATGCTTGATACGTCTCCAACGTATCCATAATTTCTGCTGTTCCATGCTTATATTATACCATTTGCTACATGTTTTATATACACTTCGTATCACTTTTATGCATTTTCTGGGACTAACCTATTAACAAGATGCCACAGTGCCAGTTCCCTGTTTTCTGCTGTTTTTGGTTTCAGAAAGTTACTTCTGGAAATATTCTCGGAATTGCACGAAACAAAAGGCCAGTCCCTATTTTTCCAGCACGTACACGGAGTCCGAAGGAGAGACGAAGAGAGCCACGAGGTGGCCAAACCACCTGGCGCGGCAGTGGGCCCAGCCGCGCCGCCTGTGGTTTGGGCCCCTCGGGGGTCCGCCGACATCGCCCCTTCGCCTATTTATTCCCCGAGACGTGAAAACCCTAAAACACCGAGCCTTTCATCCAGAACATATTCGCTGCCGCCGCCGTCGTCAACCCTAACTCGGGGGGTTCTGAAGCTCTTCCCGGCACCCTGCCGGAGAGGGGAATCATCACCGGAGGGCTCTACATCGCCATGCCCGCCTCCGGAGTGATGCGTGAGTAGTTCATCCTTGGACTATGGGTCCATAGCAGTAGCTAGATGGTTGTCTTCTCCACTTGTGCCATCATGTTTAGATCTTGTGAGCTGCCTATCATGATCAAGATCATCTTATTGTAATGCTACATGTTGTGTTTGCTGGGATCTGACTTATATTGATACCTATGTGGAGCTGAATATTATATTATCATGTCTATGTCATTTGTGATCTTGCATGCTCTCCGTTACTTGTTGAAGCCTTGGCCAAGTGAATACTTGTAACTCCAAGAGGGGGTATTTATGCATGATAGTTGGGTTCAACCTCTATTTAACCTGGGATAGTGACAGCAAGTTCTAAGGTTGTAGATGTGTTGTTGCCACTAGGGGTAAAACAGCAATGCTTTATTCAAGGATGAATGTATTGTTTACATTACGCACATTACTTAATGCAATTGTCTGTTGCTTGCAACTTAATACTGGAAGGGGTACGGATGTTAACCGGAAAGTGGACTATTTAGGCATAGATGCATGCTGGATAGCGGTCTATGTACTTTGTCGTAATGCCCAAATGAATCTCATAGTAGACACCACAGCTCACACATGCATGTTATATGCACTTATCAATTGTCAATTGCCCAGCTGTAATTTGTTTACCCAGCATGTTAGTTATCTTATTGGAGAGACACCACTAGTGAACTGTGGACCCCGGTCCATTCTTTTACATCTGAAATACAATCTACTGCAATCATTGTTCTCTACTGTTTTATGCAAACAAACATCATTTCCATTCGATACGTTTAACCCTTTGTTTTCAGCAAGCCGGTGAGATTGACAACCTCACTGTTAAGTTGGGGCAAAGTAATTTGATTGTGTTGTGCAGGTTCCACGTTGGCACCGGAATCCCTGGTGTTGCGCCGCACTACACTCCTTCACCAACACCTTCGAAGCAAACCTCGTTTTCCTACTGGTTCGATTAAACCTTGGTTTCATACTGAGGGAAAACTTGCTGCTGCACTCATCATACCTTCCTCTTGGGGTTCCCAACTGACGTGTGACGTACAAGCAAGTTTCTGGCACTGTTGCCGGGGATATTCCCTCGTCAACTTAGAGCTAGCACTGCCTCGCATGGTCTCCTCGTTCATCAAATGGACGTTAAGACAACTTTCCTAAATGGCGAGTTAGACGAGGAAATTACATGGAATCAGCCCGATGGTTTTGTAGTACCTGGTCAGGAAGCAAAGGTGTGCAAGTTGTTAAAGTCTTTATATGGCCTGAAGCAAACTCCTAAGCAATGGCATGAAAAGTTTGAAAGAACTTTAACTGCTGTAGATTTCGTTGTAAACGAATCTGACAAGTGTGTATACTATCGCCATGGTGGGGGCGAGGGAGTTATTCTCTGTCTGTATGTCGATGACATACTGATTTTTGGAACCAACTTGAATTGATTAAGGAGGTTAAGGATTTCTTATCTCGATGTTTTGAGATGAAGGATCTAGGAGTGGCTGATGTTATCTTGAACATCAAGCTGCTGAGAGATGGTAATGGTGGGATTACACTGCTTCAGTCTCACTATGTGGAAAGGTCTTGAGTCGTTCGGGTATGATGACTGTAAGCCTTCTCCGACACCATATGATCCTAGTGTGTTGCTTCGAAAGAACCAACAGAGTGCTAGATATCAACTGAGACATTCTCAGATTATTGGCTTGCTTATGTATTTGGCTTGTGCCACGAGGCCTGACATCTCTTTTGCTGTGAGCAAGTTGAGCCGGTTTATTTCTAATCCGGGAGATGATCATTGGCATGCTCTTGAGAGAGTTATGCGTTATTTAAAAGGCAACTGCGAGCTATGGAATTCACTACTCCGGTATCCGAGGGTACTGGAGGGTTATAGTGATTCTAATTGGATATCTGATGCTGATAGATTAAGGCCACGAGTGGTTACGTATTTACACTTGGTGGTGGCGCTGTTTCCTGGAAGTCTTGCAAGCAGACCATCTTAACGAGGTCAACTATGGAAGCAGAACTCACAGCGTTAGACACAGCCACTGTTGAAGCAGAGTGGCTTCGTGAGCTTTTGATGGACTTACCTGTGGTTGAAAAATCAATACCCGCCATCCTTATGATCTGTGATAATCAAACTGTGATAGTTAAGATTAAAAGTTCTAAGGATAATTTGAAGTCATCAAGGCATGTGAAGAGGAGATTGAAATCTGTCAGAAAATTGAGAAACTCCGGAGTTATTACGTTGGATTATATCCAAACATCTAAGAACTTGGCAGATCCCTTCACAAAGGGTTTATCACGTAATGTGATAGATAGTGCATCGAGGGAGATGGGTTTGAGACCCACGGTATGAGTTGTCCACAGTGGTAAACCACTCTATGTGATCGGAGATCCCGTGAATTAGAAGTGGGAGACAAGCTGTTGGTCAGCTGGGAGGAGAGTATCCCTACATTATTTTTCTCACTCCGTGAAGATGCAATACTCTCCTGATCTGCATGGCAGGTTGATATTTATCTTAATGTGTTCTAAGCGGCTTTCTTTTATAAGCGGAGATGTTATCCTGCAGAGCATCTCTTGAGGAATACACCTATATGAGTCTGACTATTAAACGTCGTAGTCTATGAGAGTTGGGTGCTCTCTAGTAAACTCATGAAAGGTCTTGGAGTATGACACATAAGCTCCACCCGCGGGGAAGCCTTGCGGCAGCCCAGTATCGGTCAAGGGCTTGTGTGAAACTAGTTTGCAGCAAACTTGTAGTTCAAGGCATAGTCCACTATCCAAGTTGTGATCTAGTGTAGCATAAGTTTCTAAGTGGAAGTTCAACTTAACAGTCTACACTAAGCACCGGTATATAAACAATGTTTTGGAACAAATATGGCATGATGTGCCAATGAGACTTTGTGGGGGATTGTTGGAATTTATGGGCCTTTGCCCACTTTCTGCCCATGGCCCAATTAATTCCGAAAATCTCATGGTCCATTTATTTGGCTGTTAAATGAGTCATTGGTTGATAATTAACGGACGCGTTAATTTTGGAAAAATTAAATGAGTCATTGATTGATAATTAACGGACGCGTTAATTACTCAGCGGTTTCCGATTCTTTTGGATCGTGGGGCTGTTACCGACTCGATCGTGCGGCTGCGCCCACGTCCTACCCGAACCGCACTATATACAGGCCGAGCGAACCCTAGACGCGACTAGACGCAACACATGGTCGCTCGCCGCCCTAGTTCCAGAACATTGCGTCGCCGTATTCCAAGTCTTCTCCATCCCGTCTTCCGGCGTGCACCGGTTGAAGGGACAGTAGGCCTCCGGAACCCCGCCTCTTGTGATCCTGTACGGGAGAGGGGCGATCAGGTTTTTGGGGAGCGCACTCGCGCGACTACTGGTTTCGAGTTCTTCCCCAACGACGACTTCTGCCCCGACATCGCCAATCTCTTCATCAACGACATGGGCGACGCCGGTTCCACTGCTGTGCTGCCGCATCGTACGTTTTCTTGATCTTCCTGTTTGATATGCTGCTAGAGTTTCTGCTTGTAGTAGTTGCTCTAGACTCGTTCTGTTTTTCTACTGTTATAGTAGATCGCATGATTAGTTTAATTCTGTTTATTCTAGTCATAAACTGTTTATCAATTTCGTGGATTAAATCTACTGCTAAATTGGTTATATATTCAACACATGCCTGGTGCCTTCGTTGATTAGGTTGGTGCAGCTTTTAGTGATGAAAATAGCTACGAGTACCTTAATTCTCAGTCTCACTGCCTTTTTTTCTCCTTGAGAAACTTTATTACTGACACTACTGAGTTTTTTTTTTTTGATAGTATGACACTACTGAGTTTGGGGAGTATATATACACTGCATGAAAGCTGCCACTGATTCACTGAAGAATAATATTTGTCTGCTAATCTGATAGGCTGGCTTGGTTACCTTTAGCGAGAACCGACAAAAGTGGGTTTAAAGCAGTCTTAGTAGTATCTAATACGTTTGTTCGCGGCAGGTAGCTAGGCAGGCGGCTGTGTTAATCCCTGATTTCTTGGACAACCAACTTTGCCATGAAATGATGGGAGATCTGCCAAAATCTGTGACCGCAGGACATGAAGTCTGTTCTTGAATTCACATTGTTTTCCTGACCAGCTGCAGCGAGAGGATGTGACTTCTTTGCTGTATGAAAGGTAAAAATGAGATCCTTTTTTTTCATTTGAGAAAACGTAAGTATTAATTAAAAGAATATAACCACAAGTCCAAGACTATGCTGAAATAACCAGACACTCAAAACCCTGACCAAGTATCGTATTCGTAAGACGTGCATTACAACAGACGCAAACCTACCGATATCCCCACCAAAAGAGTTACAAAATTCAACACTAGAAAGAAGGGCAAAAAATGCGCCGTTCCAGATTTGGAGAAGTTAACAACTTGATGACGTTGTGGTCTCCTAAAATCCTTTAGGAATGTCCTCGCCTTGCCGGGGCAATCTCGTACCTCACCACCACTGGATAGATCACATCCGACATGGACCAACCAATGGTAGATGTCCCCTGACAGCCCGGAAGGGTACAAACAATATCTTTCTAAGTACAGAGGCCTTTAATTAAACCACCAATCGACATGTGTATCCTAAACATTGCACCCACCGCATCTGAACATCCTCGATTGGGGATGGCTTTGCGTCGGAAAAAAAACTTCTCGCCCATCTTGGTAGTGCTCTAATCGGTGGCGGCGTTGATGGTCATGGCGAGGTGGATGCTTTGGAGCGAGTACGTGGGTCCAAAGGGGTGATCGTTCTTCCTCGACTTTGTCGATGGGATGCAGTGGATCTGGGTCCAACGCAACAGGGGGATGTCCCCGGCCGGCTTGCCACAACGACACATGTTCATCGACTTATAAAACCTAATTGACATGTGATTGCAAATGCGTCTCTGAATCTACAGATTGTGGAGTGTCTCGGGTTCTCATCCGGCGTGTGGCTCAACGGCGCTGGAGTTGGGCGATGGCCGTTGGGTCAGAAAACACTAGAAGTGTTTTTTAAATTTTCTATCTTCTAATGTTCTATCTGTAATTTTTCAGTACAACTGTTTAGTTCCGGTTTCCAAACCGTGAGGCGATACCCGTAGAGTGTCTCATGCGATTAATATGCCACGACAGAGGGTCATGAGCACCATGCCAAACTAAGGTAGCTGCACATTGCCCCATTGTCTGCGCACAAGCATGAGCAAACCACGGTGGCGTTATGCCTAGAAGGCTAGAAGGAGCTGCCCCTCGCCATTTCCAAAAGAATTCAAAGTCGACCGGATTTGTGTGGATAGGCCAGCATCCATACCAGTAGTAGCCAGTTGGCGTGGAAGAGATGTCTAACACTTTTTTTTCGGGTCTCTCTAGGGCTCAATCGACTGAGAATTAGCTTAATTCTCAGTCGAGTGACGTCAGCAATCACAGTTGCAAGTCAAGTTGCAACTCATGATTAGCACGAATCATGAAGCAAATCAAATGGTCCAGAGCAGTTGCAAGTCCACTTGCAACTCGCATGACGTCATCAAATCCCAGTTGCAAGTTGACTTGCAACTGACGCACGAATCTCAACGCACGATCAAATGGTTAGGGAGTTGACTGAGCACTAAGTTAATTCTCAGCTAGCTGAGAATTAGCAAAACCGTTTTTTTTACATTGACGTTATATATCGTGCAATCTTTGGCATTGATTTTCGAAGAATAATAAATAACCGGCCCCAAAGCACGCAAACATTTCGACCCTCCGTCTCGCACCACGAAAGCAGCGTCACTGCCCGATAGCGTCCAACCGAACCAGCGTGGAATCTGAAGTAACGCCCCGTTTCCTTCAGGTAAAAAAAAAAAGAAAAACGGAGGAGGAAGAAACAGAAAAACCTAAAGAAATCCACATCGCCGTCTTTGTCCTGTGGCGCGGGCGGCGTCGACCAAGGCCCCCACTCGCTTCCTCCCTCTCCCTCCCCAGCAACGCTCGCGACGGTCCTATAAATACCACCGCGGCACCGCCTGATCCTCCGGTCGAGCTATCCTCCTCCTCCTCGTCCTGCGTGCATTCCATCGCCGGCCGCACCTCTCCCTCCACCTACGTCGCCGCCGTCGTCACAGGTTGGTCATTCGCTTATGGCTCTCTCTTGCGCGCCTCCGTAGATTCTCCGACGGTTCCAACCATGAATATGTTGCTTCTGTCTTTTCTCCATCGATGAGAAAGATGCTATCTTTTGCTGTTGGGATTTGGGAGCCGAATATCCATTCCTTTTTAATTCTGCGCCTTGTGTTGCGTCGCCAATCAATTCATTTTCCTTTTCGGTTACCACTACTCGCATCTTTAGCAGCAATTTGCTGTACAAATTTAGATAGTAGCACTATCCTTTTATGGGTGGACAGATTTCGCGAAACTGTCGGGCTCATACTTACTGTACCCAAATTCCCTTCCAAAGTTGTTACTACCTCGCCTCTCACTTCGCAATATGCTATACATGCCGACCCCGAATCCTGGTTCTTTACGCAGTTGCAGTTTTCGTTCATTCTTTGCAGTATATTCAGATTCAGAATCCTGGTTGAAGAAGATTCATAGACCAGCGCTACTGTACGCTCCATGGATGATGACAAGTGTGGCGAGGAGCTGGCCGTCGCCGAGCCCCTCGGGCGGTGGCCGGTGCTGTCCTACGGCGTCGGCCACATGCTCAACGACATCACCTCCGCCTGCTGGTTCACCTACCTCCTTCTCTTCCTCCAAGAAATCGGACTCACTCCAAGGTACGTAGCAGATCGATGCATGCAGCGTTCTCCATCAGTAAAACACAGCGAAGCTCTGCATCTCCTGATGCTGACTTGATCATTCACTTGCAGGGATGCGGCTATCGTGATGCTCTCAGGCCAGGTCGCAGATGGGCTCATGACGATCGTCGCAGGCGAGATGGTACTACAAATCTTTGTGTGTTGATACTTGATACAGACACTGAAAATTATGGATCGTCAGCAGAACTTAACTGATCTGTGGACAATGTGCCGTGTGATCGTCAGATCGACCGGTTTGGCCGGTTCAAGCTGTGGCACGTCGGCGGATCGGTCCTGGTCGGCGTCTCGTTCTCCTCTGTCTTCGGCGGGTGCCTGCTCTGCACCATTCTCGGCACCGATTCCTACCTTCTCAAGACGATCGGCTACAGCTTCTTCGCCGCGGTGTTCAACATCGGATGGGCCGCCACACAAGTCTCCCACATGTAAAGCAAACACGCCCATTACTTTGCTCCCTGAACTTTATCTGACGGTTGTGTTTTCATTGCTTCCATTCAGGTCGATGGTGAACTGCATGACATCGAACCCCACGAGCCGGGTGGCCTTAGCAAGCTGCAGAAATGCTTCCACCATGGTGAGTGCCATGCATGGCCATCTTATGAACACTAGAGTTCCTTTTTTACTGGAAATTAGTTCTGTAAACCAAATGAATTTCTAAAGGGAAAAAGTAATGTTTTTGAGACAATAGAGGGAGAATGATATAAGTTCTGTGGTTTTCTTATTCTTTGCTTCACGCTACTACTTTATCTCGATCTAGCTAGCATGCTTGCAGCTCTATTACACCTATCACAACGTGACCTGAAAATAATTTATGCCTACTTTTAACTTTACAACCTCTGTCTGCTTGTTCCACTGACTATTGCTCACATGAAGTAGAAAAGATGCTGACTACGAATGAGTATGCCAAATTGCAGGTGGCTAATCTTGGTTTATATGCGATCGCGTTAGCTGTCTTCGGCGCAGTAAAGGCAAAAACATGCGCCGACATCGTTGTTCAGGTGTGGTACTCTAGCCTTGCCAAATCAGCTTTGAGTTCTAGCAGTAGCAGCTAGCAGGCCACTTCAGAAAACAATTCACTGTCTTTGACAATAACCGCTTCCATTTCTTTGCCTGCAGTACAAGTGGATCGCCTACGTGTCCATCTTCGTCGGATGCTGCTTCCTGGTGCTGTTCCACGTTCGAACAAGTGAACCAACGTAAGTACGAATGAGACCTGAAAGAATACCAATTCGATCAGAATGTGTACACAAGTGGTGTTTGCTGAAAGAAATATTGTGTGTGGTTTTGCAGCTTGAAGTGTGAACCTAACTGCAAGAAGCGGGCTCGCATCGCCTGGGGCTACTGGTTCAAGAAGACCCTTTACTACCAAGTCGCTCTCCTCTACATGCTTGCAAGATTGATCACAAACGTCTCTCAGGTATAAATCTTTGCTCTGTTGCAGAACTAGATTAGATGGTGTTACTGAAACATATGTTTTCTGGGATTTTATTTCACTGTTATTAAGTTCCAACTGCATCACCAATTTCTTTGATGTTATTTTCAGTCGCTCATCGCGTTCTACGTCACCAGAGATCTGAAAATGAACGAATACTCGAAAGCTACTGTAAGTTCTTCAGAACATCGGCTACTGCGTTGGCTGACAGGCATCGACAATTGTTGAGATCTTCATTCAGACATTCGCACACCTGATATATGGACCCACTTGTGCAGATTCCAGCCATCATATTCTGCTGCAGCTTCTTGGTGTCCGTGGTCCTCCAGGAGATGAATTGGAACAGCCGCCGGCTCAAGTCGCTGCTCACTATCGGGGCGACGCTGTGGGTGGTCTCAGGCGCGGCGGTCTTCATCCTCCCGAGCCAGATGCACAACCTCATGTACCCGCTGGCGATGGTGATCGGCGCCGCGAACGCGCTGGTAATGGTGACGACGATCGGGCTGGAGAGCGCGCTGGTCGGGGAGGACCTCAACGGCTGCGCCTTCGTCTATGGCTCCCTCAGCTTCCTCGACAAGATGTCCTGCGGGATCGCCCTCTTCGTACTCGAGTCCTATGACGTGGCGCCCAGCTGCGGCGAGGTCAGGGGGCTCAACACCATGAGCAGGTACGGCACGGGCCTCATTCCGGCGTGCTTCGCCGTGCTCGTCCTTGTCGTCACATCGACGCTCAGGCTGAAGGACGACGACGCTCCGAGGGCGAGAGCTGCCGCCCCACTGGAAGCTCCGCTCCTCGTCTGAACTCTGAACCAACTGGTATGGGTAGTTCTCGCGTTCTGTATGTACGTCAGCAATGGGGGTCCACTTCTTTTTTTTTTTTGCGGATCAATGGGGGTCCACTTCAATTAGGTTTGAAGAGGAAACTTAAGAAAAGATAAATCATCGTCGTCATGCCGGTAATAATTGTTAGTGCAATGCAGCTCTTTCCAATTAGATTTGGGAGGATAGCTTGTCAATTTGGAGTGAAAAATTCAGGAGAACAGAGGAATCAGAACAAACTTCGTTTCCATCGTGCAAACGTTCTCTAAGGGCATCTCTAACCGATCCCCAATACTCGGTTAGAGGAGTAAAAGATTTACTCCGGCCTCCGATGAGTAAATTTTACTCATCGGAGGAGTAAAACTGGCCTCCGATGAGTAAATTTAGGAGTCGGGGACCACTTTAGAGAAAAACTCCGGCCTCACCCGCGCCGCACCCATTCTCGCCGGTGTCGCCGCCGGTGACCACCGTACCCCGCCGCCGCCACCCCGGTCTATGCGCCGCCCTCCAGCCCAGCCCTCCGTCGGTCGCCGCTTCTCACCGTCGCCGGAATCGACGAGGAGATCGAGTTTTCGCCGGCCGCCGCCCCGATTTCTTCCAAATCGGCCTCCGTCGGCGTCGATTCGTCGCAGCTGAGAGCCGTCGGAGGACGGGAAGGCGGTAGAAGGCCGGCCACTGCAGGTCGAGGGAGAGGACGCGCCCGCGCCGCCAGCTCCAGCAGGACGGTGGTCGAGGTGTGGCAGGACATCCAGCTCCAGGGCGCCGCCACCGGCCGCTGCAGGTCGAGCTCGATCCCATGCTCCCAGGTGCCCGTGCTACCAACACCCGTTTCTTCTTGATCCCCCGTGCTGCCTCCAAGGTCCTTTAAATTTCCAATTTGTAGCTAATCTTCTCAATACGTTGGCAATGAAGAACCAGGAAGCAAAGATTGGAATTTGGGCTGCATTTGAATTGGGGATTTCGGTCGACATGAGGAAAGAAGAACTGGACTTGTTTTTGATGCAAACTGCTGTTTCAAGTGCAGGACTCGACGGTTTTTACTGCTGCTAAACTCGGCCACTGTTTATATTTACAGTTGTTTGCTCAGCTTAGTTCATGAAAGACGCATAGAACATGTTCGATGAAATGTTTGAGGACTGCTGCTAAACTCGGCCACGGTTTATATTTACAGTTGTTTGCTCAGCTTAGTTCATGAAAGACGCATAGAACATGTTCGATGAAATGTTTGAGCTAGATTTTAGTTTTAGGGAGTTAATTTTAGGGGTTCGGTTAGGAACCGCCAAGGTTTAGAGGAGTACTTTTACTCCTCTTAAGTTTTAGGAGTCGGTTTACTCCTCTAAAATTTTGGGGTCGGTTAGAGATGACCTAACAGAAACAGAAGATCACATTATTGTACAAGGAACAGCATAAAAAAACTAGTAGAAGGCAACACTGAAAACATAAAAGATTTAGGAACTATGGCAAGAAGCCAAGAAGTGCGGGACTATTGTCCACATTCACAGCTCATCCTCCCTCCGGTGCTTGCGGTCGGCGTCGGCTGCCGCTCCGGTCACCTTGTCCTTCACCTCCCCAAGCTTCTCCTTGGTCGCCTCCGCCGTCTCCCACGCCTTCTCCTTAACCGTCTCGTACCCCTCGTTGGCCTTCTCCTTGGCCGCCTCCGCCGTCTCCCACGCGGAGTCCTTCGCAGACCCAGCCTTCTCCAAGGTAGCATCCTTCGCTGCTGCCGCCTTCTCCGCGGCCGTCCCCTTCGCCGCCTCCGCGTTCTTCACCGCCGCATCCTTGGCCTTCGCGGCCTTCTCCGCGGCGGTCTCCTTCGCCTCGGCAGCCTTTGCGGCGGCTTCGTCGTTGTATTTCTTCAGCTTCTCCTGCGCCTGCCACGTCGCGTCCTTGGTGGCCGCGGCCTTCTCAGATGCGGTGTCCTTGGCGGCCGCTTCCTTCTCGGCGGCGGTGTCCTTGGCTGCCGCTGCCTTCTCAGCGGCGGTGTCCTTGGCTGCCGCTGCCTTCTCTGCGGCCGCGTCCTTGGTCTGCTTCAGCGTCTCGTAACCCTGGCCGGCCTTCTCCTTGGCCGCCTCCTCCACCTTGGCCTTACCCTGCTTCGACCGCTCGTGCGTCTCGGCGCCCGTCTTGCTGGCCGCCTCCGCGGCCTCTTTGGTCTTGTGCTTGGCCTGCTCGGCCCTCTTGGAGGCCTCGCCGGACGCCCCCTTCACGGCATCCTTCGCGGTGTCCTTGGCCTGCCCGGCCTTGTTTGCCGCTCCGGTCGCCGCCTGCTCAGCCGCCTCCTTGGTCTCCCCGGCCTTGCCGCTCGCCTGCCTCCCCGTCTCTGCACACACACACAAAACAAACAAACAGAGCTCGTCAGCTTTATTCAGACTGAATCGGGAGTGGAACAAGAACACCGCGTCGTGCGGGAGAGCACGCATACTTACCGGAGGCGGTCTCGCGGGCGGACTTGACGGTCTCGCCGGCCTTGCGCGTGGCCTCCTCCTCGTCGAGGTGCTTGAGCCCCAGCCCCTCGGAGATCTTCTCCTTGGCCCACCCCGTCCACGTCTCGTCCTCCTTGCCCACCGCCGCCTCGCCGTCGTGCGTCGTCGTCGCGGCCGCCGCGGACGCCGCCAGCAACGCGAGCAGCACCAGCAGCGCCGGCGCCACGAGCCTCTTCGACCGCGACATGACCGCCATTAAACCGATGTACCTAGCTAGCTACTACTACTGCCGGAATAATCTAGCGTGAATCGTGATCAGCCTTGTGTGTGCTTCGCGAGATCGAATGGGAATCAGTAGAGTGATTGGGTTTGGGTTTTGTGGCGCGGGGTTTTATGGGGAGAGAGGGGTTGGACGCGTGGAGGAGCTGGTGAGAGCGAGGCGGGTGGTGGGGCGACGGGTGTCGGCAAAGGTGGCACGTTGCCGCGCCACGTCCGTCCAGTCGGCACTCTCGCAGCATCTGTAGAGGCGAAGGTGATCGCTCTGGATGACAAGCTTTCTTTTTTCTTTGTGAAAGGGGCCGCTGGATGACACGCTGGTTGGTTCTAGTTGCTTCCGAGCGTTATTTTTGGTTCAAGCCTCTGTCGCGTATGTACGGAGACGACGAGCCGTTGCGGAGGCGTGGCCACTTTAAATGACTGTCACGCAAAGTGGGCTTTTAATTCATTTTTTTGAGTATCAGCTTTTAATTCTCTTGAGCAGTCGCCCACGGCGTAATGTACTACAGGCCCATAGCACATCGGAATTAAAAATTAAAAGCAAATAATATTTTTTTATTCTTTAAATTAAAATAAATATAATTCTTTAGATGCACATACACTACGCGTCACTATCAGGAAGATTGTAATTAGTGTTTGGTTCTATGATCCAGAGCATGTGTCGAATCAATAACCAAACGAATCATATGTACCACCTCCGATTTGATTTATAATAAGTATCACGGTTTTGAATTAATCCAGTTTAAAATCATGACACTTAGTTTTGGATCGGAGGGAGTAATATAAAATCACATAAACAACTGTACTGCCAAGTTAGGGTTTTGATAAACTGAGGCTCCAATACTAAACTGTTCGAAGGAACAAGATTTGATGTGATGTGTTGAATTACAGATGAAATGACAAGAATGTCGCCTAGAGGGGGGGGATAGGTGATTAAAACTTTTCCGGTTTAGGCTTGATAATTGCGGAATAAAATTAGGTGTTTTAAATTAACAAGCCAACAACCTAAATATACTAGACTCACCTAAGTGCACCGATAACTTATGCTAAGCAAGACAAGTAACAAGGTGATAGCAATAGAATACTTCAAGCACGAAGGATATCACAATGTAAAGTGCATAAGTAAAGAGCTCAGGTATAGAAATAACCGAGGCACGCGGAGACGAGAATGTATTCCCGAGTTTCTCCTTTTTAGTAGAGTACGTCTCGTTGGAGAGGTGTGAGACTACCACAACAGGTTGGTCTCAACGCCACAACAGGCTCACCTTCTTCTCCGATGAACCGCACCACAAAGGATTGGTTCACCTTCAACTATCGGAATCCTTCGACGCGGAATCTGGAGCCTTTACAACAACAACCCGGGGCACAACCCACAACTGGATTGGAGGCTCCCGGATGGCTACAAGTGACCACAAAAGGTCTCAACCACCACAATGGCGTCTAGAGTCCAAAGACCCAAGAGTAACAAGCTCACAAACTTTCACTTCCACGAATCCTCGTGGAGAGCACAAACCGATGCACAAATGCAATGACAAGAACACAAGAAGTGCTCAAATCCTTCACTCTCAAATTCCAACAAAGCAACAAATGCTTATGGAAAAATAAGAGAGGAGGAACAAAGGAGGAGAAACACCAAGAACTCCAAGATCAAGATCTACTAGGCTCCCCTCACTTAGAGGAGAGATAGATTGGTGGAATTGTAGATCTAGATCTTCTCTCACTTTTTCCTCAAAGATATGCAAGAATCATGGGAGGGATTGAGAGGGGGCAAGCTTTTCCAAGGTCAACAATGGAGGAGAGAGAAGGAAAAAACGAGCTACCAAAGGTTGAAGAAGGGGAGGGGTATTTATAGCCCTCCCACGAAAATAGCCGTTGCAGCCACTTAGACCGGAATATCCGGTCTCTGACCAAAAATCCGGCCTGGTCCAGTGGCTCGCGTCGTTGAGTCCTTAGCCGTTTTTCTGGGAAGACTGGGGGGCCGGATATTCCGGTCCAAGTTTGGGCCGGAATATCCGGTTTGCTGAAAACTGACAGAAACAGCAAAACGAAAACTGCAATATCTTTTTCATCCGGACTCCGATTTCGATGATCTTGGGCTCGTTGGAATCGTAACGAAGAGCTCTTTAAAATCATGCAGAGAAATATCATAGTCCATCATGTGAGGAGGAAAGCACAAGAGAAGATTTTGACCTCTCTTAGAAAAGCGAAACCGATAAAACCTCCAATATCAAAAACGCAACAAGATATTCATATGAAATCCGTTTTTGATGAACTAGAGCTTTGCATGGAGATGAACACAAGCTCTAAATCCTCACATGGATAAAAGCTAAATAAGAACCAAGAAAGATGATATGCAAGTATGTAAAGGTTTGAGCTCTCCACGAAGATGCGATCAAGTTACTCACTTGAGAGCCCCTCTTGATAGTACGCCGTCTATCCTATAACCCAGTCTCCCAAGAAAGAGACCGGTAGAAAGGAAAACCTATCAAGATCATACCTTTGCCTTGCGCATCCCACTTGAGCTACATGATGACGATCTTGACTCGCTCAAGTTGGAACACCTTTCTTGATCGTGCTTGCTAGCATATGCTTGATGAAGACTTCTCCAAATATTTCCACATACACCATTATGGGAGATGCTCGTTAAGCTCCGTCTTCATGTATCCATTGCAAGCTTCAGTCGAATGATATCTTCCAAGATGGATCATATTGAACTTGCACTTATAATCTTCTCTCTCTTCAAGACATACTTGCAATATGCTCAACTCTACACATGACCATTCTTCATATGAACCCTTGGATAGAACCTTGGTCAACATGTAAGCTTCTAGAGTCCAACACATGAACTCCAATATTTTCCCATGGACAAGATCTATAAGGATATCTCAGTGCAAACATTAGTCCATAAGGATTGTCGTTAATTACCAAAACCGCACATAGGGGCACCATGCACTTTCAATCTCCCCCATTTTGGTAATTGATGACAATCCCTTTTACGATGGTTTATATAATGAATTAAGCAACCACGCAAAGCAATGAGCAAGGATGCGAGATCATGAAAGACAAATGCTTAAGAACGAAACTAGAGCATAAGACCAAAATCCATTAAACCCTCTAAACTTCTCCCCCATTGGCATCGATTGCCGAAATGAGAGGGAAAATTTAGAAGGCCAATATAGTAAGAGCTCCCCCATAATGTGTGCATTTCTCATAACATGAGTGAAATCAAATGCACATATCCAATGACGAATAGTTGGGAAGAGGATCAAACTATATTGAGAATCCAAAGATTGCAAAAGAAAATCAAATTGAAAGATATTTTGACAAAAGAAGTAACCAATAGGATCCGAAAAACCAATTGAACAAAATAAGATATTATGATAAGATCAACCAAGTGTTCTAAAAATCAAGAGGGAACTCCCCAAGGTACGTGCACAAAGAAGGATTGGCATTTCAATATAGTGTGCACAACATGGAATCCTCACTCCCTGCTAGATAATTTTGAACACAAACAAGTGCATGCGAGCAAAAATGGGAAAAGAACCAATACAACTTGCAAAAAATAAAATGTTGAGCAACAAGAGCAAGAAGCGAGAACTAAAAACTTGCTCAACCGAAAGGGATGGGTGTGATCTTAGAAAGACATTTTAGGAGACTAATACAAGGACGAGCGAGCGTCAACATAGACTTTCAATATATGAGGCACATAGAGCATATCATGTCTCTCCATACACACAACCCAAAGAAGATGTTGCAACTAGATCCACAAGCTTATTGAGATGCAAAAAGGAATATCAAAACAAAAACAAAGCTTGTGCCTTTCAGAAACCACCAAAGAATCAAAAGCAATAAAAGGTGGTCACTAAAGAGTTGAAATACCAATTAAAGATGTAACTATTCTTAGGTGTATAAGTTTCTAAGTAGACACTAATCAAGAAGATATAAGTCCACAAAGAAACAAGCACACACAAAATAGGTACAAAGGTAGAGAACATGATATCCAAGAGGAAGTCATAAATACACCAATAAGATCTTTGCTTAAAAGCATAGCACAAAGGGATGATGTAGCCAGCTGTAAGGATTTCCCTTGATCGAGAACCAAATTTATCAAATCAGTAGGAATATAAATGCTAAGAAAATTTGGAGTCTTACCTGCACATAAGACACCAAAATCTTGTCCCCAACGTTTGAGAAGGTTGTCAAACTTTCCGTCTCGTTACAAAATAACGTATAGTGTGGAAAATATAAGTAAAAATAAATGCTTACACTTGTGGGTATCAATTGTCTACGCCCATCATATACTACTTTGCACGAGTTTCTTAATGAATAAAATGCTTGTCCACGTAAATGAAGATGATTGATTCTTTTGAGCATCCCAAAAATCCTAATCTTGGAAGTCCTAGAAGATATTTATCACTTGGATACTAGGACATCAAGAACACACATTTGGAATCCAGGTGTACTAGTTGGTTTTAACATCAACTTGCCAAATGTGAGATATTTCAGTTATCCGATGAATGCTATAACATCCAACGGTCGCAGTCTCGCAGAACAATAGAAGTAGCCAACTCGTTCAACCATATGTTTGGGGATCAATGATGTCAGTATTGATAGGTCAGGAGCATCATAACTCGGTAAATCTTTGTAAAGCCCAAGGCCATAGATAATAGCCAATATATTAGACATTCGTCCATCTTGTATGTCAATTAGTTACTAACTAATAGGCAAATTCAGACTTCAACTT
The DNA here is from genome assembly GCA_947311845.1 of Poa pratensis. Classification (NCBI taxonomy): domain Eukaryota; kingdom Viridiplantae; phylum Streptophyta; class Magnoliopsida; order Poales; family Poaceae; genus Poa; species Poa pratensis. Next base: position 84,501,718 of record CAMZMU010000033.1, on the reverse strand, counting down.
ATTGCAACCAACTTAAACTGTCAAACAAGAAACCACGAAGTGCTATACAACATTGCAAGATGAAGAGGCTGGGCAACTGTATTTCCAGTTTCTAAAAACTTGCGGAGTGTGCATTAGCTGCGTTATTGCATCATGTGAATGATCAAAATTTTCAATCAGTAGCTCAATGCCCATGCGTTGCAACGGAGGCATACATAATTTCATGGTTTAACAATAATTGTGTTAAACGCGTAAATGTAGGATTCTCATGCATATCAATGATCATTGTCAGTTTTATGCCAGTTTAAAACTTATATAGGAAAGATGGTCACTTAATACTTTCACTTCACATGATCGACATCATATGCATAACAAATAAGTACCCAACAAATTATCCCTTATTAACTAATTCAACATTACGGGAAGGGGGCTTTTTTCTTTGGCTCCATCGCGTGAGTTTGGCGACTATACATTTTATTCAGCTCCACGCCTATCGGAGGTTTATGTACTGGAATTCCTTTTATCATATTCAAATTCATACAATATGACAACTAATTTTCTTTGACTTTTTTCATGTCTTCCTAAAAAGCAGTAAATAGTTTAAAATGTTGCTACAACATCATAATTTGCACATGCTAGCTGGCTTGATGGTACTCATCACTCCCCAAAATAGATGATGTTCTTTTAGAGGATATATGGTATTTTCTCCAACTATACTCGATTTTCAAATTTTGATTTAGCACAGGTATTTTCTTAGTTAATCAGGGATCGCTCCCCGGCTCCATTACTTTTCATAACGAAACTAAAGCTTTCAGCGAAACCCTCTCCTGCTCAACACAGGATTCAAAGATTTACCTAAGCTATTACAGGAAACAAGTTCATGGCCCTCAAATAGGCCACACCTGGGACCTCACCCCCAGCACCTCAGGGCTCTTCATCCACCCCTTAAGTGCTTCAATGATTTGTGGATGAAAAATTTGGCAGTAGTGATGGCCTTGGCCACTTCTCCTCGGCATGGTCTTGACGACTTCTCCTAAGCGGATCCCACCGAAGGGGTTGCTGACAGTGTCGTTCCCTTGGAGCCGCTCCTCCTCAAAATGGTCTGCCAATGGCGAGCCTTCACCGCGGCACCTGTTCACGATAGAATCTCAGATGGCGGCGCACCTCGGATGGCCTCCCACACATGGTTAATAACAGGTCACACAAATGAACTTGATCCTGTACATAAAATTTCTAGCACATTTTGGTTTTCTTCTATGCTCTCCACAAAACTGAACTGCACATATCCTATCAGTACCCATTACTAATGTATTTTTCCGATCTCAGAAAGAACCAATTGATTAATAACCATATTGAGGACGCATGGCATGAGCAGGGATGCAAAATTACAGACTTTCAAATCACGGCGTACCATATATGTCAATTTGTATGCATCAATGCAAATATATATTATGAGTGTGCATAATACAAATTGGCAGTGTACCACGATATGCCTTTTGGCGGTTCTTCAGAACCAGCACGACAATGTGTGCTGCCTACTCAAGCGATACCCGAGCGAGTTTGGACTTCTTGCATCCTACTTGGAGCTTCGTATACCTTACATCTGAAACACAAATGCATTATTATTTATAAAAAACTGAAATTGCAGGAGAGTATTTAATTAGATAAGAGCTCTTTCTATTGAGTAATCTACTTTTCTTTCATCATAAAAAAAATTGGTACAAGGACTCCACATTGTAGTGGGGTTTTTTCTTTCCGAAATAGTTATGCAATTGTGTAAATCTAGCAAGGACAATTTTAAATTTCATCTAAGTAACTATGACACCAGATACCACAGTCATGAATTGAAGAAGAACTGTAAATCCGACAAACATGAACTGAACAGGAAAACATGTGTAGCTGAAACTCCAGGCCAAGCTGAATCTCGTGTCTAATTTCAGAAGTCCAATTTGATGACAACTTGTTTTTGAATGGAAGTACATTGAGATAGCATGCAAATCAGAGGAATTGATGAAACCAATTCGTGTCCCTCTTCCAGTAGAACCATAATGCCAACAAAAGGTCCAGGTGATGGATTCACTAACCATATGGGATCACGGCCTCGAGATTGCGGTGACTGCTAGAGCCAGCGGCTAGCTCACCTGCAAAGGTTAAGAAAAAAAATGGTTCCATCAGGCCCTACAGCTCCACGGAATCAACCAAAATCCATTATAAGAATCCACAGCTCACCTTAGATTCAACCGAAACTTGGTCCACGCAAAAAAAAGTCATGAAAACAAGGAAGGTCAAGCGGGAGGTCGAATTCGGACCTCCATGCCTAGATGTCGGGATCCTGTCCCCAGAACCGGGGCTCCATGCCTTGAGCCGCGCCTCCGTGCTGGTACTCTTGCTCGCGATCTGGGGAGGGCGTCGGGCGTCCATGCCCTAGAGACGTGATGTGGAGGACTGGGACAATCCAGGGGAGGCGATGAGGACCGAATCCGCACCGTGGACACGGTGACGATCGGATCCGATGGAGGAGGAAAGAGAGATGAGGGCGGATTGGTGCGGCCGCACGGGAGAAGGGATGATGGTATGCGGGAGCGAGGGGTCGGAGGGGAAAAGATGGACCGGTAGAGGCGATGGACGGGGAACGCTGGCCCAAGCCAGCGGTCGCCGCTGCTCACAGGAGGAAGATGGAGCGGGTAGAATAGGGTTGGACTGCGGGTTAATTGCAGAATTTCTAAGGGGCTAAACTGTAAAAGGGTGACGTGGGACGAAGAGACTTGGACGAAGCGACGACGTACGAGAGAAGCCAAACTTTTCTTTTAGAGATGAGAGATGAGAGAATTGTCAGATCACTATCTTCTTTACCGGAATGTATTTCAATTTTGTATTAAACTTGTATGATGCACCCTAATTTATTCGACGACAACAATGTTGCATGTACCGAGTTTATTTTGGTTACTCCGTAATAGTTTTAGTATTTTGTACATGTATTGTGTTGGTCTTCTTTGTCGACTGTTGCAAGATGAAAAAGTGATCTTGCTAAACAAAGCGGGTAAGGATCTTAAATTCTTACTAGTTGAATTTTGGCGTGGCGTCACGCCACGCCCTTGGTGATTTTGTTCGTGCAATATATATTTTTTTGTTAACCAAGATGCTTGCTAAATTGGAGTGTTGAAACATTTGTTTGTTTTGTTATGAATAGTAGCATTTTTTGTGTGCATTTTTGATATATTGTGTACAATATTCAAATATTTAAAGGTTTGAAATGCTCAAACATGTTTGTATTTCGACGTCAATATTTAATTGCAATTAGAACAATCCATTTGAATTTGATTTCACATATGGGGAAAGTTTGTTCGTGTCGTGTCGAAATGTTGGCTAAATTGAAATGCTGAAATTAATTTGGTACCTGTTATGAGTATGCCGCGCCTTTAGTGAAAATAATGATTGATATTTTTTTTTGTTCTGGTTGCATAGTATAGTTGGTAAGTATTATTAGTGGTTGCTAATTGAACTTGCAGCGGAAAGTAAAATGCAGCATTTTTCTCAATACGGCATGGAAAAAAATCATCTAGCTTGAAAAAGGTAAATAACAGTACCTAGTTAATACTAATCCACAATCTAGATGGGTTTCTTAAAAATAGCCAAAGTGGTGCGCAGCGTCATGCCGTGCAGAGATTTCTGTTTGAGGACAGAACAATATAATGGTAACAGTTGTTGAGTAAGAAAAGAGATGCGATTTTATACAGTACTGGTGATGATATTTGATAAAGCTACATAGTCGTTGACGGTAGGGAATAGTAAAATGAATCAAAACATTTAGTCGCCATGATGAAATAGGAGAAGCCCCTTTGTGGAAATTAAGTTCAAGAACTGTCACCGCATTGATGCGACGACCTGAATGTCAAGCCACTTGAAGTGTCGGTGCGCCTTTGGTATGGACTAATTGCTAGAACTTCTTATGAATATCTCGCATGATCCTTCAGCTCAGAAACTGAAATGAGCCTGCTATGGAGTAGTTATCCCCGTCATCAGATGTGGAATCCCTTTGCTTGCTTATTCATTTGTGCAACTTTCTATTGAAGAGAAATTAGACGAAAATACTTTGAGTATCAACAACATAGATAACTTATAAACCTTGAGTAAAAAAATTGATTGGTTTATTTCTTAGTTACCATCAGTCCAAACTGTTCACATGTCTGAATGATCATAGTATCAGCCAACTGATGTATAAGAAACCATAAGACACATCTTTGAAAATGGCAAGTACTTATAAATTAAATCAATAAGGTATTGTTCGAAAGGAATAGTAAGACCACACACTTCTACAAAAAATGTTACATCACATAATAAAGAAGATGAAACAAACCTTTGGTTACTTCTGAATTCTTAGCAGACAATTTGAAAGAATGAAAATAGTAAGCAGTTCCTTAGGTTGGTAATCTTAAATTAAATTATCTTCCATCTATCTGTTGGACGGTAAAATTCTGCTAATGAAGAGATACACAACAATGGTACGTGAAGTCATTGCACATGAACATATATTACTCTATGTAGCAAACGAACAAAGGATTAGCATGTCGAATTTAAATTTGTTCAGACATGAGTTGGTAATTCTATCAAAACAATTTCAATATTGGTACCATGTCTAGACAAATATAAGATAGTTGTATTCAAACAGATATAACATACTTGGGTCTTTAGATCAAGGTTATGCCGCCTCTCCAATAACGCAGCCCTTGTAGAAATCAAGTCTGTTGTGCAAGAAAAGATAATATATCACTTTCTTTTATTAGCTCAAAAACATGTGTTCAGGGCGGTGACTTTATGTTCGTGTATGCGTGTGATGTACTTGTCGTTGTATTTATTTGCCGATGTCTTCTCTATGGTCGCAAAATAGAAAAGAAAAATTAATGGACATGATCTTACTTGGAAGACGACAGGAAACCTATATAATGCTATAAATTTTAGGCTTATATACATTGGCTGAAATCCACAATGTCCAAGAATTTTCTTACACACACGAACAACAATTACATACTGAAATATCTGTCAGCCGAAAAGTGGTAACATTGTCCCCAATTGGCTCATAGGGGACCAACCATATTATGTAAATAATACTAAATCGTAGCATTACTGAACTGAAATTCCCCTATTCTGCAACTCTGCATCTATACGTCTTGCTGTAACGGTCACTATGTGGACACGCTAGCAGCAGCTCGGCAATCTTCCATGTTTACGGATCAATGCAGCAAAGGGCAAAAAGAAAATCACGGCCACACATATATCTAGAACCAACTCGGAAGAAGTGAGGCACATGTTTTAGCTAGAAAATAACAGCAATACCATGTGAATCATTGACTAAGCCTCCAAAGCATAAGCATGCGACTATAATTTGCACGTCCAGTTTTATGAATTAAATGACAGAAAATCTAGAATAGCTTCATAGTTAAGAATGAGAAGGTAAAAAGGTTTGGATGTATTTAGGGAGTGATTGCTGATAGATAATGACGCAAAAATATCAGAGGTGAGAAATTAGCACTGCCAAGAACTGCATATCTCATATATGCGACTCGATGTATGTAACACTTGCTTACATACTATCACACCAATCAGACATCACTCATGGGAAATTAAATAAACCGAGGACCAAGAGGGGAATGATGCCATACTTGTTGTCGATCCACTGCAGTAATACAAATTGGTTCATGAGAAGCGACACATCGTGTGCAAAATGAAGCAAAAAATAAATGGTGAGAAGAGAGCCTTGATAACCTGCGATCAGATGCAGGAAGATTGCTGCCGTGTCGCCGACCTGAGAGCCAATTCCTGCCAAGTGCCAACGTTGCGGAAAATTGCTGCAGAAATCTGACTTTGTACTTTTATTAAACTACTTCTGTTCATGCCATGGAGACATGGAGGCGCAGAGTTTATAGGACACAACGAAGAGGCTTTGAGAAGACAGAGATTGCGTCTTCACCATGTGCTGGACAAATCAATCGGAGCAGGCCAGAGGATTAGATGGATATAGAAATCAACTTCTCATAGTTAGACCTAGCAAGAAGAAACAATAAACCGTTGCAGGTATATAGATCAATGTTTAGTATATGTGCTTGAATTCCATGATGGGGGGCTATGGCAACTATGGCAATTCAGAAATGACATTTAAGCTATTTGCTGAGATGATTTGGACCAATGACTTCAGTTAGGAAGACAGTAGACAGCTAGCGGAATAACTGAAATAATCAATCATAAATTAAATATTGTCTTAAAAACTAACACAATTCTCCAACAACATCAATCAATAGCATTCTTCTTGCAGATACTGAAATTATACAATAGACATGCATCCAGTTCACCTACGTACTGCATTAACATCAGTAAAAAATTGTACCAAGGACATGAATAATTCAGTTTAGGGTAAATACATGAAAACAAATTTCAGACCTTAAGATAAAGTGGACGATGGCACAAAGATCGGCAGCGGATGCCGGTTTCTGGCATGAGCAAGTGAGATCGAGAGTGCAGGGGTAATTCAATTAAGGGAAAATATAGTAAAATTCATAATTAGAAATTAATGTTAGTAATCATGTAGACTGCTTTTGTAAGCCAGCGTATCACTAGCATGCATGTGTATCAATATTGTGAGTAATCAGTAAGTTGCCTTTGTATGAATCCGCGCCGAGTTACCTTTGCATGCGTCGGATCACCCTTGTTTTATCTTTCAACACCAATAGCTTCCATCCCTTCGTCACTGCCTAAGAGATGGGGAAAAGATCGACCTGATCAAATTGTGGTATTGCAAGCAAGCCAAACTTCCTGTTCCTGCAGTGTGTGTTGGAAAAAAAAAGAGTACTCAATAAATAATTTGTCATAGAAGAATTACCTAGTAACCTACAGTAAGCCAATTTTAAAAAATGGAACATAATATTAGGGCTATTCTTAGATAAAATAAGCAATATGAATGATGGAAGCACACGGCAACATCACTTGCAAGCCTAAAGTATATCATCATCTTTCGTTTCCATTAGTCAAAGCAATAAGTTGTCAATATGATCATCATTTCGTAAATTCTTAGAGTGGGATAGTTGTAGACAAAAAGAAAAAAAAAGAATTTCGAGGGGGAATATTGGTCGATACCTTGACAGCATGCGGCGTGTGGAGAAGGGCGTCGGGCAGGGCTGCGGCGGTCGGGCTACGTCGTCGCCAGCGCTAGAGATCGAGCGGAACTGGGAGCAGAAGCTGTAGCGGCGCAGAGGATGAAGTGGAGAGGCCGGAGCGACAGCTGGCGGAACAGGAGCCGGCGGCGCGAGAGGAGGGAGAGCGGAGGAGCCGGAGCAGAAGCCCGAGGCGCAGAGGAAGCTGGAAGCGCGCTCGGCGGCCGTGGATTCGAAGATGAGGGGATGACGGCGGGGAGGCTCTCCGGCGCCCATCTGGACTCGGTCCCGCAGGAGGCACACACCCGCTGGCGCTCGATCTCAGACAGCCAGCAGCCGGTGTCGTCGCCCAATTCGGTGCGGCAGCGCGGCCCGAGAGAAGCAGGGGAGAGCTCGGCGGAGCGGCGCCGTCGCCGAACCCTAACCCTCGGGTTTGGGTCGCGCGCGGCCGCATCAGGCGAGGAGGACCGAATCGCCGGGGTAGGGAGGCAGAGGACCGCGAAGCGCGTTGTTTGCGCGGTAGCACGGCAGCGGAGGTGGCCGGACCTCGCCGTAATCAAGGGGCGACGGCGGCGGCGACCAGCGGCGCGGGAGCGAGAGCGAGGGGAGAGAGGAAGAGGGAGGAGAGGTGCTGTGGCGTTTTTGCAAGAAAGACATTCAGTTTCTGGAAATTACAAACAGGTCCCTCCGCAGTCTCCTCCGGGTTTGTCGTAATTTCATATGGGTCCTTCTTCTCGTGGAACTGTGGATTGCGGGTTTGATTTATGGTTTTGCGAGGGGTGTTTTCGCAAAACCGTCACGGTGCGCTCTGTTGGCCGTCTGATCGCCGGCCGACGGCGGGGATCGCGTACTGTAGTACTGTAGCAATCTACAGTAACTACTGTAGATAGCTACAGTCGCCGATCGCTGAGGGAGCGCTAAAGGGTTCGTCTTTGATATAGTTAGAGATAGTGGACAAACGACGCGACACTTAAAACCTCTGAAATGAAGGCAAATGTACAGCACAGTACCGTTGTTAAACTACGGTACTCTGTAAACCTTTCGAGTTTAAACACAACCGCAGAGCACAGTGTGCATTGTACATGCTACTGTAATTGAAAAAGTTAAAATTGCACGGCGACGGAGCAAATAGTGCAATTTTCTCCTCCGGTTAACAACCCGAATGACAAAGGAAAACCTCACCGCGCCGTCCACGCGGACGGCTGGATTGCGGCCGTCACGCAGCCGCGGTCGGTCGCCAGTCGTGGCACGTCACCAGCCCGACCTAACCAGGAGCAAGAACGTGCCGGACACAGCCACCGCGGTCGAAAAATCTCAACAACACGAGGAGACCGGAGCTGCCGTGCCGTGTCCACGCTCCACTTCCGACCCTCCCCTGTTTCACTCCAACCTCTCCCCCCTTCTCTCTGCTCCGGTAGACCGTAAAAATGGCAGCTACCTTGCCGTCCCTCCAGCCGCTGCCGCCGGCGCCGTCGCCCGCGGCCACCACGCTGGCCGGGAACCTTACGTCCTCCTTCCTCTCCATCCCCCCGCCGCGGCCCCGCCTCGCCGCCACGCACCGCCGCGCGGTCGTGGCGGCGTCCTCGTCCAGGCCTCCACCTCCGCCGTCTCCGGAGGGCGGAGACGCGGACGAGGAGGAGGAGGAGGTGGACAGGGCCATGGGGATGGACGGCGGCATCCCCGGGACCTCCGGCGAGCTGCTGCGGCGCGTCTCCTCCCGCGCCTACGGCATGCGGCGCCACCTCATGGAGTCGCTCGACTCCCTCGCCTACGACGGTAAAAAGTCCTTGAAAGTTGAAACCTTAGCCCTGTTCCTGAATCAGTGGATCCTATTCATATTCGCTTGATTTGCTTAGGTTATAGCTTTAGCAACTTAAAATGGTTGGTGAACGGTGATTAGAGGTTTAGTCCCGCGCGAGCGCGCGTAGTGTTTGATGGAATGCGTAGTCTAGGTACCAAAGTGTCCAACTATGTGATCCTTGTGTGTACGGGACAATTGCGTGTACAGATGAAATGAAGGTCAGAGAAGCAACTCACTCCTGTGTGAGGCTTGTACACTCACGCTTATCGTGTTTCGGGAGATGTTTTTGAGTTGGGACTAGTGGGAGTGAGTGTGACTAAGTAGGACTATGTATATACGCGATTGTGAACTGTTGCAGTCACGTCTGTTCCCTCATGTTTTGGCTTGGATAGTGCAATTTTGTAATGTCTTGCATCAAGTGCTGAATTGACATGCTTTTTTTCTACGGTTGTGCTTATGCTGCTTTCTGTAGCCCCGCAAATAGAGTCAGTGGTTAAATGGCTTAACAACTGAAGGGTTATGATGCGTTCATGCTCACAAATAATATCATATAAGGTTCAGGCTATTAAAAATGACCTTGTTCTTATGATTTTCTAAGTCATTCTTGTGATGATCTAACTGTAGATGTCATTTCGAATGAGGAAGTTTGAAAGTTTATTAACTGTACCATGTTCTCATGATGTTTCAGTTTTGGAGACAAACCCATGGAGAGAACAACCCAAGCCAGTGTATGTACTGGCTGGAAGGGACAATCAACTATGGACAATGAAAACCCGCAGGAACCGCAGGTGAGATTCTGCTAATGTTACATGTATAATTGGGCAGTTTATTGATTATTATGAAGATGGTCTCATCATCTTATATTTCCTGCAGTGAAGTCGAAAGGGAACTTGGAATGCTATTCTCAAAAGGAGGGGGTTCAGGAGTTGGGACTAAATCAAAGTACTCTGGCTCCAAGTTCAGTATGCTTGTTGAAGATGTTACAGAGGGAGTACTGGTGAGTAGTTAGTATAATGAGTGTAATTTTTTGTGGACATAAGCTTGAGCCAGACAACTATCCTGGTTTTTAATTCCTCTGGTCTTCTATAGGATTTTTTGGGGGTTAATGGGAGAATGTAACTTCTATACAATGAATCAGAGCAAGGGATTTATCAAGTAGACTAAATATATATAGGGATGCCTTATAGTAAATGATTCCAGCCTAGTATACCGATAAATGCTGCGTTTGAAAGTCTAAATTCCTGAATGTGGTATCTCTGAGCAAGAAACGAAGAACAAAGGGTGTTGTTGGTTCACATTGGATAGTTATAATTTTGCTACCTTTGTATTATTTGAACCACAGCCCTCTTCTGTTACAGGTGTTTGAAGACGAGGATGATGCTGTAAAATACTGTGACCTTCTACAGGGTGGTGGTCAAGGATGCGAGGGAATTGCAGAGATAGAGGCTTCATCAGTAAGATAACGGATGACATGATCTTCATTAAATGGTACCATCGCGTGGTTGACGAGTGATCATACCATTCATTTTGTAGGTTTTCAACATGTGCCGTCAAATGAAAGCTCTTGCCGTACTTTTCCGTCGTGGAAGGACTCCTCCAACGCCTCAAAGCCTCGAACGTGACCTGAGGGCGAGAAACCGGTCACTGGAAGACTAGGATCTTTGGGATACATGGTGTACATATGTTAATTGTATTCAATCTAGCTGTTGAAACAAATGCCCTAGGCATTGTATATACGACATGGTACATAGATTCAGTTCAAAAAAGAAATATGAAAAAAAAGATTGGTATATAGATTTATTGATAGCCAAGATGGTGTGGAAGTAAAGTCTGACAGTTGCGCATAAGTTAGCTTGAGATAGCAATCTCTGTAATACTGAATATTCTTGTAACTATTTACACTGGTTACGGTGAATAAATGAAGCACTGAGTTATTATTATACTCCCAGTTCATCCTACTGATTACTGTACAATGCACTGATATTGTAACTTTTCTGATGACGCGATAATAACCAGACCTTGTGATGACTGAGGTTAATGCTTCAAAAAAGTTGGTGTGCAATTGGCTTCTCTGTTAGCCGGAAAGGAATGAGGAACTCTGACAGTACACACGGACTTAGCCTGAGATCGGCAAAATCTCTTTAGAACTGAATATTATGTACATCATTATGTGCATAATTTACAAGAATTGGCCCCTAAGTTGCTATCTTCTCAGTCATGTCGACGCACTGACGAATAACAACATGCTTTCGCATTCCGTTGATCATGCGATGAGCTCCAAAGAATCTTTGCATAAACTACTGCTATCATTTTACTACTGCAGTTACCGGGCAGCCAACGGCACCCAAATGAAAAAAAAAGAACAGAAGAAAGTTCATGACATCAGTGCTTGGTCCTCCTCTCGGTCAGCTTCTCCCTGCGGTACTTCTTGAAGTCCGCGGCGAGTCCGGTGTCGAAGTCGTGCTTCATCTGCTCCGCCAGCTGCCTGAGCACCGCGTCGCCGACTCCCCGGATGATGGGCCGGGACGAGCGCGAGCACGGGGGCAGGTTGAAGCCGACGCTCATCTCGACGTGTCCTTTCAGGCTCCGCCGCCCCTCCGGCTGCGGGTACAGCGTGCCGCGCACCGTCACCGCCAGGTGCGACGGCATGGCGTCGCTCTGCAGCCCCTCCAGGGTGTAGTCCGTCACCTCCATGAGCAGGAGGCTGGTGGCCTGGACGGGGACGTGCGGCGGGTACCCCTTCCCGCCGGACTTGCTGACGAAGCGGATGGCCACCACCGGGCACGCCGACAGGAAGAGGAACTGGATGGGGATCAGCTGCACGCTCCACTCCTCCTGTAAACATCATCGTTGCACTTGTCATTCGTTAGAGTTGCGTGTAAATAATGTTCAGTGTTCACGTGGATCGTGCACTGAAACGGTTCTTCCTAAATATTTGCAGGCGAGACAAGCGTGAAAGATTTTTGTCACGCCCGGCGATCTTTAAAAAATGAAGCATGAACCACTGAAAATCTCTGAATTTTTTGTCAATTGGACGCATGTTTTGCTCTTCAGAATGGAAATCGGAGGGAAGAAATGACAAGATGACTCACATCGTTTAGTTTGGTCCGCTTGCGCTTATCGGGGAACACAGCTCCGACGATCCTGGGCCTGTTCATGAGGTACTCATCGATGGACGCCTGCACAAAGAACCTGAAGGGAATCAGATCACCTGGCTGAAAGGGCGTACCAAACTTCCAAAGTTTAGCACTAAAACTAACAGTCCAAAGCTTCCTGCCATCACGCAAGCAACTTACCCCTGGAGTTTCACCCATGGGGATGTCAGTGTTGAACCTGTACGAGAAGGTGAAGAGATCCCTCGGATTGAACTTCCCCTTGGCCCTGCCGCCGTACGAAGGCGGAGGCTTCAGAGAGCAAGTGGTGATCGCTCGCGACGAGGACGACGAGGAGACATTCGGAACGAAATCATTTCCTGATCTTGGTCTCGATCGTTCCCCTCCTGATCTGAGTGGCGTCGCCTTGATGCCACTGCAGCCTGCGAGGCTTAGCGATGTCATCCCCTCTTCCGTTCCTTATTCTTTTCTTCTGCTTGCTATTTTCTCGGAGTTCTGAGTTGTGTTTGTGTGAGCTTCTCTGCTTTGATCGCTGTGCCAATAAGTAAACGACTCCCACGAGGTATGAAGCAGAGTTGAGCATTCTTGCAAGTAAAGGCAACACCGTCCGGGTAGGCCCTACAGGCCGGCCGTTTCTTCCAGGCAAGAGTTTCCGAAGTTTCTCTCGGTTGTTTGTTACAGCAAAGGGGTTGCAGCTCCTAGAGTTTAGTTTTTCCGTTCCAACTAGGATGGCTGCGACTAAGTGAAGATCAGGATTGTATTGTAGATGGGTTACGTCTAGTAGTAATAACCCTGCTCTAGCTACTTGCAGAGTTTCAGAAATACTACAATGTTTGCGTCTCGTATTGTTACAGAGAATTGACCTCTTTTTTGGAGGTAAACGGTGGTGTGCAGGCAGACAAGGCTAAACCAAAGCTGAGATGCGTGCACGTAAGCCACAGCAGGACAACCACACACAAGAGACACTCACTCAAAGCATCCGAAATACTATTGTTAGACATGTAATTTGCTTGGTATTGTACGGTACAGTGTAGTACACCGCCCGTACTCTACCCTCCTATGTACGCCACGGTGAGGGCTGTTCTCACCCTATATAACACGTAACACGAAGCCCTAACGGGCTATCGTTTCCGCTCACATGGTATCAGAGCAAACGCTCTTCCCCTAGCCGCCGCCGCAACAATCTACAAACCCTAAAAACCAAAACCCTACACACCTCTCCCGCAGCGCCATGGCGTCGTCCTTGGCCGCCCCCGTCGCCCCTGCCAGACTAGGATCTCCTCCAACAACGAAGCTCACAAGGACCAACTTCCTTTTCTGGAAGACCTTGGTCCTCCCGACGATCCGCGGTGCTCATGCCTTCGGTCTCCTTGATGGTACCGAACCCGCGCCGGTGAAAACCTTGGAGGCAGAAGATGAAGACAAGAAGAAGATCACAATCCCCAACCCTGCGTACGCCGCATGGGTCACGAGGGATCAGCAGACGCTCGGGTTCCTAGTGAACTCGTTGTCACCTGAAATCATGGCCCACGTCGTCGATCTGGGCACCTCTGCTGAGGTGTGGACGGTCGTGACAAAGATGTTCTCCACCCCCTCCCGAACGCGGATCAATCATCTGCGAGGGCCCCTCAACAACACCAGAAAGACTGATGACATGACGGCCGCGCAATACTTCGCCAAGCTCAAGGGCTTCTCGTCGAGCTTGCTGCCGCCGGAAAACTAGTAGAAGAAGATGAGATGATCGGCTACATCCTGAATGGCCTCGATGCCTCCTACAACGACCTCGTAGCCTCGGTTAATGGAAATCCCGGCACTTCTCTTGATGACCTTTTTAGTCAAATCTGTGCACATGATCTCCGTCGCGACATGCTTGCCCAGACAGGACAGGATACTGTCTTATCTTCCTCTACTTGGCATCGTCGTTTAGGACATCCTTCATCGTTTGTGGTGCAAAGAGTTCTTAGAAAGCACAATATTTCGTTTACTCCTGAAATAAATCCCTATGTATGTGACTCTTGTCAGTTAGCAAAGAGCCACCAGTTGCCAAATCCTATTTCTACAAGTGTTTCCACTGTTCCTTTGGAACAAGTGTTTTCCGATGTATGGGGTCCAGCACCTGATTCAGTCAACAAACATTCTTATTATGTAAGCTTCATTGATGATTTTAGCAAGTTTACTTGGATTTATTTGCTTAAAAAGCGTTCTGATGTGTATCAAGTCTTTCTAAACTTCCAACAACTTGTTGAACGCAAGTTCAATAGGAAAATCATCACTATGCAAACTGATTGGGGTGGTGAATATGAAAAACTCCATGCTTTCTTTCAACGAGTAGGAATCACTCATCATGTCTCTTGTCCCCATGCCCATCAACAAAATGGCTCGGCAGAACGCAAACATCGACACATTGTTGAAGTAGGCCTCTCTTTACTTGCACACGCATCCATGCCTCTAAAATTCTGGGATGAAGCCTTTCTCACTGCCACCTTTCTTATTAATATGCTCCCTAGTAAAGTGCTTGATTTTGAATCACCCGTTGAACGACTTCTTCATATCAAACCGAACTATGAATCTCTACGTATTTTTGGGTGTGCATGTTGGCCTAATCTCCGTCCATACAACAAACGAAAACTTGTCTTTCGTTCCACACAATGTGTTTTCCTAGGATATAGTCCTCGTCACAAAGGAGTTAAATGTCTTGACACTAAAACTGGTCGTGTTTATGTGTCTCGTGATGTTGTCTTCGATGAAAATGTGTTTCCATTTGCATCTTTAAATCCTAATGCTGGTGCACGTCTCAAAAAAGACATTCTTATTTTACCACATGACACTTCCTCTACATCATCACATGTTGGGTGACGAGGTGTGGACTCGGCAAATCCCTGAGTTGTGTACCCCGGGTTGATTGAAGGGGAGAGAGATGAGCGCTGGTGATCACGACGGCTGACAAGCAAGGCGTTTACCCAGGTTCAGGCTCTCGGAGGATAACACCCTACTTCCTGCTTGTCTGGTATTGAATGGCGAGTTGTGGCTACAATGGCGAGATGGCAATCTCGCTAGGGTTTGTGGTGGCGGCTATGAGCGTACCCTAGACGAAGGACCCTCCTAGCCTTTATATGGTAGGCTAGGTCTCAGGCGAACGGTGCCGATGGCGCTTACAAGCATGGGGGTCGCACGACCTAGTGTCGACTATCTTGGGCCGCACGTCGTCCTCCTTGGGCCTTCCTTGGGCCCTCGTCATCAGGCTGATGGGCTTGGCGTGACCCAGGTATCCCCACCGTGGGGTAGTCGAAGAGTGACCCCACGACAGGAGCCCCCGAGTGCTTAGTCGAATCGTAGAGTCGGGTAAAGGACTCCTTCCTCCTGGGCACGCCGTCGGGTTCCTGAAAGATATGAGTAAAATTGGTCGAGCCGGCCGTTCAGGGCTTATGGAGGATTCCTTAGTCGAACTGTCACTTCCAGGGTAAAATACTGTGAGTACAGCCTTAGTCGGTGATTTTTCGACTGCTTTTGTTCTGAGTCACTCGGGAGCGCGAACAGCGCTCCCGATGGGAGTAGCCCCCGAGATTAAGCTGAATTGCTTGCAATTGAGGTTAAACTCAATTTTTCTTCAGTCGAAAAGCCCGCTCCCGATGGGAGTAAAGAAGGGACTCGACATGTTGGAGTCGCGACTGGCTTTGCGTGACTTACTGTGTATTCGGCCTGTTTGGCTTACTGCACAAGTTTCTTCAGCTCTTGGAGCTTACTGAATCTTCTTGCACTCGAATGAGCTGTTCGAGTTTATTCGGCTCTTAGAGCTTACTGAATATTTTTGCACTCGAATGAATTGTCGAGTTCTCGATCAGCCCATTGGCTTACTTGCTACGCCTGCGCAGTTGACGTCAGCGCTGACGTTTTCTAGCTCACTCTGTGTCCGATGGGACGTGACAGTGCGGGCCCACTGTCAGTATTGACTGAGACAGCGGTTGCCGCTTTATACTGACCGTTGGGCGCGAAAATTTCGCGGTGTGATGATGGCGCCTTGATTCCCGCGCGTAGTGGGCGGCGTGGCCGACGACGGTTGCTATCTCCGCGCGACACGTGGACGGCCAGATGATGTTGTGGAGTGCGGTTTCGCTGAGGACGGCCTGGATTAACTGGCCACGCGGTATATATTTTTTACCGCAGCGGTGAACAGTTCATTCCATCCCCATTCCATCGTCTCCGCTGCTTTCTCTCCGCCATTGTTGCTCCTCTGCTAGTTTCTTTCCTCCGCCCTCCATGAGCAAGGCCGCGATGAAGAGGGGGAAGCCTGTTGCTGGCGCCGTCGCCGCCGCCGAGGCGAGCGTGATGAAGAAGCCCGACGGCGACTGGGTCAAATCGTCGGTGAAGAAGGCCGACCTCGAGGCCCTCCGCGCGCAGGGGCTGCTGCCGCCGGCAGACCAGGCGACGGTGCGCGCTCCTGGGAAAGAGGTATTCCCCGCTCCTCGCGAGGGGGAACGCGTTTGCTTCGTGGATTTCCTTCCGCGGGGTTTCGGGTTCCCCCTCCACGATTTCGTCCGTGGTCTCTTGTATGCTTATGGGATTCAGATCCACGATCTGACTCCCAATAGCGTCTTGAGCATCGCGAGCTATTTCGTGCTCTGCGAGTGCTTCCTGGGAATCGCACCCAACTGGCTGCTGTGGAAGTCGCTATTCCTCGTGAGGAGGAACGTGGGGAAGAGCAAGCAGGTGTACCCAGTCGGCGGCTTCGGCATCCAGGTGCGTGGCGACACCTCCTACTTCCAGATGAAGAAGTCCGACTCCGTCCAGGGCTGGCGGAAGAAGTGGTTCTACATCAGGTGCGACCAAGCAGGGCTTCCTGAATTCGCGGCTGATCGCGAGTTGCGGAAGACGAACGCGTGGGCGCACCCGCTGTCGAAGGAGGACAGGGAGGCGACTCAGCCCTTGCTGACGCTACTTCGTGGCCTTCTGAAGAGTCTCGGGCGCGAGACGGGTGGAATTCACCTCATCGCCACCTTCTTCAGGCTTCGGGTGCAGCCGCTGCGCAGTCGCGTCCACCCGATGTGGGCGCGTGAGGATGCTGGCAATGAGCTTGATGATGACGCAGTCGAGTCGAAGGTGAGGAGCATCACTAGTCTCCGAGCCGCTGACCCGTGCAACGTCAAGTGCCCAGTCGAGCCATATGGGCCTAATAATCCTGTGCCTGAGGTGAGCTTCGTTTGCTTTGTCTTGTATCTTCTTCTGTCGAATCCTTTTGCCTTACTCGAACGCTTCATTTGCTGACAGGGTCGTTCGAGCTACGTCAGTCTTCCTCCGTTGATGGAGAATGGACCTCATGAAGAGGCAGAGTTCCCTGAGGACGAGGTTGATGACGATGAAGTTCCCTCCGCCACCTCTCCGAGTGAAGAGTTGGAGGAGGATGATGAAGATGAGGAGCCGCTGCGGAAGCGGCAGAGGCGAAAGGTGGCGACTCTGGTTCTGCCTCGTCGCCTGTGAAGGAGGCGGGTGTGAACGAGGAAGAGACGAGCGAGTCCTCTTCGGGCGCTAGGCACCCGAGTGACCTGGCTGAACCTTTGGTCGTGCCTCCACTCGGCTCTGCACCGCCGACCGAGTTCGCGAGGATGGCCTCCGTCTCCCTGGGAAGTGAAGATGATGATGTCGTCAGGTTAGTCGCATAACCATTGCTTTGTTTTTGTCGAGTGTGCTTTTTCACTTGCGGGTCCTTGAATTGAGTTTCTTGTCACAGCGACCGTACTGGCGCTGCTGTTTCTTCCCCTCGTGAGATGGAGCACACTTCTGCTCCCATGATCGAGCAGACTGCGAGGACGACCGGAGAGAGGCTCTGGCGGGTGACGTTTTGGCCTTGAAGGCTTCGACCTCCCGTGCCAGAGAAAACTGCTGATGCGACTCCGGTTGACGCTGGGCTGCTTGAGCATGTAAGTGTTTTGACTCGTTCTGCAAATCTGTATCGGGTGCGCGTACAGCGCTCCCGATGGGAGTAGCCCCCGAAGATGTGCGTGACTAGAATAGTCGGGCGCAGATTGATGTCTTGTGTTTCCTGCAGCCATTTTATCGCCAGCAGATGGAGGGAGCCGCAGCCTTCGTTCGCATGGAGCAGGAGAGGGATCAGCTCCGCACTGCTCTGGAGCAAGCGAATAGTAAGTGTGAACCCTTGTGTTCGAGGGGCGCTTCGACTGCCTTTATTGCTAACTTTGCTCCGTTGATCCGTAGGCGAGAAGGAGAGCATGAAGACGCGGGTCGCGGAGCTGGAGAAGTCGCTGGGTGAAGCCCAAGAGCGGAACAAGCTCGGGATGATCTGGAGAAGACCCAGGTCGACCGCTTGCTCGCACTCGCAGATGTTGTTGGAAGTAAGTTTTTCGGCTCAGTGCCTACTTTGCCTTTTTTCGACTTCTGACGTCTTACGGGTGTGGATTTCTTTTGATCAGAGACTTGCGGAGGTGCTCCTCCAGAAGGGACTTCCAGCGAGAGTGTCGGCTTGGCGGAGGCTGTTGGCTTCGTCGACCGCGTCTGCGCGTATGCATCGGCAGCGCTGCAGCAGTCGACGGCGGCACTGCAGAAGTCGACGGAGGCCTTAGCGACTGTGCACCGGAATATCTTTCCCAACAAGCCGCCACCAGCTGCTGTTGACGCACTCGCGGCTCCATTCGAAGGCAATTCGAATGTCCTGGCGGACTTCACGCGCGCGCAGACGGTACGCGGCTCAGAGCTCACTTTCCAGCTGCTTCTTGGTCACCAAGTCGTAGGCGATTTTGAGAAGGTTGTCAGCGACTTCCCTCGGAAGCCTGATGGCAGACCGCGTCCCTTAGCGGGTGAAGGTGCAGGCGAGCCAGTTGCGAAGTTGTCTCCACCTTCGAGAAGAGGATTGCTAAGATGCCGAGTTGGCTGCTAGGAAGAGCCGTTCCCAGTCGGAGTCTGTAGTGTAGACTTTTTCCTTTTAGGACTATGCTTCTGCTTTTGGGCTTGAGTCTGTAATGCACTTTATATTGTGCGAGTGAACATGCTGATGATGAAATGTGAATTCGCTCCCTCGGGGGTGCAGTCGCCGAGTCTTTTTTGATATCTGGCTTGGATGAATTATGTTGATTCTTTTCCTGGCTTGACGCTGTCAATTCTTGGCAGTCTGATATGGGCGAAGCTCCTGACGTTGCTGGAACGACTGGCGCGGACGATGAGGAGGACACCACTTCGGCTGCGCCTACTCGTCGCCGCCGTCAAGCTCCTCCAGCTCCTGTGCGAAGCGTAAATGACCAGAGAGTGATCACCTTCATGAGGAACAAGGTGGTTGAGCTCGAGTCGAAGCTGAAGAGTGCTGAGTTGGAGCTGGAGCGATTGAGGTCGCGGCCCGTTGCGCCGTTCTCCCAGCGTGAAGAGTTTCTGCTTGGCGAGATGGACTTGATCAGTCGACAGCTGCAAGGTTGGCCTTCTAGCGTTTTTGCTTCGGCTTCTGTGTCTTCCTGCTATGCTTAATGCTTGGCCTTGATGCAGATGTGAACTCTGACTTGAAGGCTGAGCAGCTTCGAGTGGACGAGCGAGTAGAGAAAGAGGCCGCCGGTGACTCACCCGAAGCGCGCCAGTTTTGGTCGAACAAATCCAGAGGTAGTGTACTGGCACGAATGCTGGATCGCACCTGGCGGGCTGCTGTGCTCTTGGAAGGTTGCAGAAAAACCCTCTGGCAGATCAACAAGGTGTACTTTCCTCACAACGAGCAGCCGAATGGACTGACTGCGCTTCTGGAGAGGTTCCGTGAAGGCAGTGCGTTGAAGGAAGTCGTGCACGCTCAACTTGTTGCCGGGGCGAACGTGGCGTTGGCATACGTTCGACTGCACCGGCCTAATCTTCCATTGCACAAGGTGCTTGACGGCTTGCCTGGAGAGGGTGACTATGCCGATACTCTTGCGGCTGCGCGCCAGATGATTCAGCAGGTCCAGAACTTTAGCGAGCACCTTGTAGGGCCACTTGATGCGCCAAAGGGCGAGCCTGTAGAATAAGAGTAGTAGAGTGCTGTTGTATAGCGTTAGCTTGTAAAAGAAATTTTTCCAAGTGGAAATATGAGTGTATGTATGTCGAGGTGGGGGTAGCCCCCGAGTTAGTAAATTGTATCTTGTAGACGTCTGTAAACCTGTATGGCGCAGCCCCCGAGCGGATCGAGTGCGGCCTAGGATTTTGAATTAGACCTGTGCGGCGCAGCCCCCGAGTGCTTCGAGTGTGGCCGAGGTGTGTCGAGTCAGACTTGTGCGGCGCAGCCCCCGAGTGCGTCGGGTGCGGCCTAGTATTTGACTTGGACCTGTGCGGCGCAGCCCCCGGGTGCTTCGGGTGACGCCAAAGATTTTGCGAGTGACCTGTATGGCGCAGCCCCCGAGTGCGTCGGGTGCGGCCTAGGTTTGACTTAGACCTGTGCGGCGCAGCCCCGAGTGCTTCGGGTGGGACCTAGGTTTTCGAGTTGACCTGTATGGCGCAGCCCCCGAGTGCGTCGGGCGCGGCCTAGGTTAGACATGTGCGGCGCAGCCCCCGAGTGCTTCGGGTGACGGCCAAGGATTTTGCGACTTGAACCTGTATGGCGCAGCCCCCGAGTGCGTCGGGTGCGGCCTAGGTTTGACTTAGACCTGTGCGGCGCAGCCCCCGAGTGCTTCGGGTGGCGACCTAGGTTTTCGAGTTGAACCTGTATGGCGCAGCCCCCGAGTGCGTCGGGTGACGGCCTAGGTTTGACTTAGACCTGTGCGGCGCAGCCCCCGAGTGCTTCGGGTGGCGGCCTAGGTTTTTGACTTGAACCTGTATGGCGCAGCCCCCGAGTGCGTCGGGTGCGGCCTAGGTTTGACTTAGACCTGTGCGGCGCCCGAGCGGTCGAAGTCGCCGTGCACCGTGATGACGCCCTTGGGTCCAGGCATCTTGAGCATGAGGTAGGCGTAGTGCGGTACCGCCATGAATCTGGCGAAGGTTGGGCGCCCGAGTATCACGTGGTACTGCGACTTCCAGTCGACTACCTCGAAATCGATCGACTCCCTCTTGAAGTTTTCGGGTGTGCCGAAGATGACGTCGAGTGTGATCGTTCCCATGGGCGTGACTGCTTGCCCTGGTACTATGCCATGGAAGGTGGTCTCTGATGCCGCCAAGTCCGTCGTTGGTCTGTTTATCCTTCTGAGGGTGTCGGCAAAGATGATGTTAATGCCACTGCCTCCATCCATGAACACCTTTTTCAGGGTGTAATCTCCGATCAGAGCTTCGACTACCAGAGCGGCGTGCCCGGGTCGTGGTACTGCAGGCGGGTGATCTGCTCTGGAGAAAGTGATTGGTGTCTCTGACCCTCTCAAGTAGTCGGGTACTGCGGGTGGACAAGTGATGGCCTGGAAAACTTGGCGAGTGATGATCTTCTGGGTCCTGTTTGAAGGGCGCCCCTTCTGTATCATGTTAAGTTGTCCGCGTGCCGCTGGATATGCGTCCTGGATCACCGGTGGGGCATCTTGCTGCGGCTGCTGCTGCTGCAGAAAGGCTCCCGCCGCCTGTGCTGGATTAGCGACTGCGGGTGCGGGTGCTGCCTGGATGGCCAGCTGCGCGGCTGGCTGCGCTGCGGGTGCTGGGGTGACTATCTTCTGCATGGCTTCGTATATTTTGCGTGCCTTTCGACAGTCCTTCAACAGGTGGTTGGATCCCCACTTGCCCGTTTCCGGGTTCCTGAACATGTGGTGCCTGCAGGGTTGTTCCAGCTCTTCCGCTGGGCTTAGTGTGCGTTTCTGCCACTCGCGTTTATGGCCTCCGTCGCTGCGGTAGCTGCTGCCGCCGCTTCGGTTGTACTGCCCCTGGCTGTATTGGCGACTCTGGTCACCGCCGCTTCGACTGTACTGTGCATGGCTGTATTGGCGACTGCTGTCGCGCGCTTCATCCTCACGGGGGGTTTGGAATCCCGCCGCTACTAGCTCGATTGAGTCGTTGCCGTTGTAACGCGGCTTCTTCTTGTGGCGTCCTTCTCGCCAGTTGCTTGGTCCGGCTTCGTCCTTCGGGGAGTAGTGTGAACTATTGCGGACCGAGTCCTCTCCGTCTGCCCACTGGTTTGCTATCTTCATGACCTCGATCATGTTTTTCGGCCGGAGCCTACCAAACTCCTCGCGGAGGTCGCGGCGGGAGACGCCGTGCATGAAGGCATCCATCACTCGGTCCTCCGAGGCGGTCTCCATGGTGTTGCGGAGCAAGGTCCAACGCTGGATGTATGACCGGAGCGGCTCGTCTCGTCCTTGCTTGCATGCTTGTAACTCGACGAACGTCGTCGGTCTCGAGTACGTTCCCAGGAAGGATTTAACGAAGGCTTCCGCGAACTCGTCCCACGTCCTGAAGGCGTTCTTGGGTTGAGTGTTGAGCCACCCGCGTGCAGAGCCCGTGAGCATCAGCTGGATGTACTGCATGGCCGTAGTCGAAGTACCGCCCTGGCAGCTGCAGGCTATGAGGTAGTCTTCTAGCCAGAGTCTTGGGTCCTGCTTCCCGTCGTACTTGACTGCTTCTGCCGTGAGCTTGAAGCCCTTGGGCATTCTTGTGTCGCGTATGTTGAAGCTGAAGCATGCGGCGCCGCACGGCTCGTAGTCGCCGTCGTTGCGGTCGTAGTCGAAGTTGGACGTGCTGACCGGCCGCTGGGTGCGGCTGCGGTCTACCGTCCTTTGTGTGATGACGTTGCGGAGGTCTTCACCTGGCTGCGGTTGTCGCAGTTGTCTTGTCGCCGGGGCTGCGAGTGCTGCGGGCTCGTGGTCGCGGCGATCTCGATCTTCTCGCGCTTTTTCTGTCGGCGCCTTGTTTACCAGTGCGTCTTCGAGTGCCTTGATAGACATGATCTGCTGCTTGTGGAGGAGAGCGCGCGAGTCGCCCTCAGGCGGCTGTGTCAGCCGCAGGTATGTTTCGACTGCCATGAGTGCGGCTCCGGGTGTCTTGGGGACGGGTATTCCGTCTGCGTCTTCTATGTATGATGACTCGAGGTTGCGGGTGACTCTAGCGCGGTCGGCCTCCGTCATCAGGGGCACGCGGGCTCTGTGGCGCCTTGCTCCTTGTGAGACCTCTGTTGAGGCAGTGAACGAGTAAGCGGCCCTCCTGGCGCTCGACGCGTCAGCCTCCTCCTTGCGTCGGAGGAGCTCGGCCTTCTCTGCGCGGAGTCGTTCGCCTTCCTTCCGTAGCAGGTACTGGACCGCCATAAGGTCCTCCCGGGGTGCATCCGGTGGGGGGTACGTGCCGTCCTCGACGTGCTTCAGGGCTTTGATTGCCATGTCGCGGGTGATGGTGAGTCGCGTCACCTGGTCCGGCATGACCACCTCCAGTGGGTATGCGGGTTCGTCGTCGTTGCCCTGCGGCCTCTGGCCGATCATGAAGACTTGCGCGGGGTAGATCTGGGCAGTGGGACGGGTGCTGCCACTGCTGCTTCCTTCGTCCGAGCCGTGCTCGGAGCTGAAAATGGGTGCGACGTGGTGGACACCACAGTCGCCGCCGAGGCTCCTTCCCTGGAGTTTCGCGATCTTCGCCGCGGTCGTGAGGAGTGATGTCGCTGTTGTCGACGTGGGCGCGATTGGCTTGTTGACGATCTTGTAAGTCGATGGAGACGCGAGTGGCGCGGTATAGAACGACGCGACCTCCGTTGCGCGCGAGGGTGTGGTCGACGTAGTCGAAGTTGACGTAGATCTTGGCCTTGCCAGCGACGCGATCGAGGTAGTCGAAGTAGACTCGATCCGCGCGGTGGTCGACGAGGTGGTCGACGTAGTCGTAGCCGATGCGATCTCCGTGACAGCCGGAGACGCTGATGGCGCGGCCGCGTTGGGCGCGACCTCTGCCGCAGCGGAGGCGGTCGGAGTAGTCGAGGCGGACGCGATCTTCTCAGCAGTCGAAGATGCTGTCGCCGCAGTCGCAGCAGATGCGATCTCCGCAGCAGGTGGGGGCGTGGTTGGGGCAGTCGCGGCAGATGCGGGTGCTACCACCACGGGGGTGCGATCGCCGTGGATCTGAGTACTCCACAGCTGTCTACGAAGTAGTGCATGGTACCGAAGGTGAGGCACATACCTACATGCAGATCGGCGTACACCGAGCGGTGGGCCGGCGGGTGGAAGGTGTACTCGAAGGAGCCGAAGCAGATTGGCTCCTTGGTGATGCAGACGTCGGTCTTCAAAGTCGATGGAGCCGGTGCGACCATGGTTCCAGCGCTCGTTCTTTCCCACAGACGGCGCCAATTGACGAGGTGTGGACTCGGCAAATCCCTGGGTTGTGTACCCCGGGTTGATTGAAGGGGAGAGAGATGAGCGCTGGTGATCACGACGGCTGACAAGCAAGGCGTTTACCCAGGTTCAGGCTCCCGGAGGATAACACCCTACTTCCTGCTTGTCTGGTATTGAATGGCGAGTTGTGGCTACAATGGCGAGATGGCAATCTCGCTAGGGTTTGTGGTGGCGGCTATGAGCGTACCCTAGACGAAGGACCCTCCTAGCCTTTATATGGTAGGCTAGGTCTCAGGCGAACGGTGCCGATGGCGCTTACAAGCATGGCTGGGGTCGCATGACCTAGCGTCGACTATCTTGGGCCGCACGTCGTCCTCCTTGGGCCTTCCTTGGGCCCTCGTCATCAGGCTGATGGGCTTGACGTGACCCAGGTATCCCCACCGTGGGGTAGTCGAAGAGTGACCCCACGACATTGGGGATGCTTATATTGATGATCCTATGACTGTGCCATTAATGCCCATGCCTACTAATCCTACACTCCAAGCTACAGTTGTTGTTGTTTTAGATGACAGCTCTTCAGATGACGAAGCTCCAGAAAAAAATTCTGCTGAAAATGATGCCAAAATGACTGAAAATGAGCAAGAAGAACATGCACCTGAGGACAACATCAGCACTGGATCCGAGGTTGATCTAGCTTCTGATCCTGCCAGTGCTGATCCCGAAGACGATCCTGTCGGCGCTGATTCCCGTGAAGATTCCCCTGGCGCCATCTCTCCACCAACGCGCGGCAGAGGACGCACGCGGTCGCTGTCCCCGTCCCCACGCGGCTCCTCTCGCTCCGCGTCCCCAGGCTTCTCCGCTCGGCATCGCTCCGCGTCCCCCGAGCTGCCCCGCCATGTGGCGCCTCCTGATTTGCCTGTGCCAGCACGTTGCTCCAAACGACCTGCTGCCTCCGGATCGTCTACGCCCAACACTGTTGTGCTCTCCGGTGCTTCACCGCCTGGAGTCCGTACACGCCTTCAAAAAGGAATTCGAAAACCCCATGTCTATAAAGATGGTACAGTCCGTTACGAGGTAAAACGAGGTAAAATTAAGTATGGTCTATTGTCAGCAACAGGAGAACCTCAAAATCTTTCTGAAGCCCTAGATGACACCAAATGGCGTGGTGCCATGCAAGAAGAATATGATGCTTTGCTCAAAAATAAAACATGGCACCTTGTTCCTCCTAGCTCCAAAACAAATCTCATTGATTGCAAATGGGTGTATCGTATCAAGAAGCGTGCTGATGGTACTATTGATAGATATAAGGCTCGACTTGTTGCTAAAGGTTTCAAACAAAGGTATGGCATCGACTATGAAGACACATTTAGTCCAGTTGTTAAAGCAGCTACTATTCGCACTGTATTAGCTGTTTCAGTTTCACGAGGATGGAGTTTGCGGCAGCTAGATGTCAAGAACGCGTTTTTACATGGTGTTCTGGAAGAGCAGGTTTACAAGAAACAGCCTCCTGGTTTTGAGGACTCTCGCTTCCCTAACCACGTTTGCAAACTTGACAAGGCTTTGTATGAACTTAAGCAAGCACCTCGAGCATAGTTTTCTCGTCTCAGCTACACTTGGCTTCATTCCCTCCAAGGCTGATACATCTTTATTTCTGTACAACAGACCAGGTATCACTATATTTCTGCTGATTTATGTTGATGACATAATTGTTACAAGTTCCTCCAATGATGCCATCACGGTTTTGCTTCGGGATTTAAATGATGACTTTGCTATCAAGGACCTCGGTGATCTCCACTATTTTCTGGTCTTGAGGTCCAAAGTATTTCGGATGGTCTTCTTTTAACCCACGAAAAATATGCTACAGATCTGCTTCGGAAAGTTGGTATGACTCACTGTAAGCCTGCACCCACACCCTTGTCTTCTACTGAATCGTTGTCTCTTGCTGATGGAGAGCCGCTTGATTCTGAAGACAATACTAGATATCGCAGCATTGTGGGTGCTCTTCAATATCTTACTCTCACACGTCCTGATTTGTCTTTTTCTGTGAACAAAGTTTGTCAATATCTACATGCTCCTACAATCTCACACTGATCTGCAGTTAAAAGAATACTACGGTATGTTCATGGTACATCACATCTTGGGATTTCGTTTCAGCAGTCTCCGTCTACATTGTTGAGTGCTTTCTCTGATGCGGATTGGGTCGGATGTCCTGATGATAGACGCCCCACTGGTGGTTTTGCTATCTTTCTTGGTCCTAATCTTATTTCTTGGAGTGCTCGTAAACAGGCCACTGTGTCTCGCTCAAGTACTGAAGCCGAATACAAATCCCTTGCCAATGCCACTGCTGAACTCATATGGGTTGAAGCCTTGCTCAAAGAACTTGGTGTTCGTCTCCAACAACGACCATGCGTGATAATTTGGGTGCCACATACTTATCGGCCAATCTGGTATTTCATGCTCGCATCAAACACATTGAGATAGACTTTCATTTTGTTCGCGAAAGAGTTGCCCTGAAGAAATTAGACATCAAATTTATTTCCAGCAAAGATCAGCTTGCTGATGGCTTCACTAAAGCACTTCTTGTTAAAGATCTTAATGAGTTTAGACGTAATCTGAATCTATTGTGTAGTTCAGATTAAGGGGGGTGTTAGACATGTAATTTGCTTCGTATTGTACGGTACAGTGTAGTACACCGCCCGTACTCTACCCTCCTATGTACGCCACGGTGAGGGCTGTTCTCACCCTATATAACACGTAACACGAAGTCCAAACGGGCTATCGTTTCCGCTCACAACTATGTCTGCTGAATTCTTGGTGTTCCAAAACTACAGAGGCGGCAGGTTCGGTATTCTTTCCACGGCACAGATCAAGTATATACTGCTAGTAATAAACATGTACTGATATATCTCATCTAAAGTCAGTCAGCGGTCATATTTCAGAGCATCACTTTGCTGGGAATGGTCTGTATCCAAGCACCTAGTATACTGAGGATTCCAGTTTTACATCCAAAGGAAGAGACTCCAGTAGATTTGAATTTACTGCTCACATTCGAAACAGGTTCAGGGTTGAGACTGCTGTGATAGAAAGATACCGCAACTGCTCTGCTAGTCTAATGCACATGCTTGCGATTTTGCGAATAGTTACACCAAGCTGGATGATGGCTACGAGAGGGATGCAGGGATACACGGTTGGGCAGGATTCACAGGATACGTCGCCCTGGAGGCGCAGTGATATACGGGCCGTTGCTTCTCATGTTTAATTAGAAAGAGCCTGTACAAGCGGCTGGAGTCGCACGGCCGTGGTGGGCCGGTGGGCCCCGTCAGCAGTGGAAACCATAGTTCTCCGTCGATGTCGGCCACTGGGTCCGTGGATTGAGCGTTCGCCGGATAGACGTACCCTGCAAACATTTGTAACGTAACCTTTATACTTCAGGCTCCGGTTTTCTTATTCGTTTGACACATCAGAATACTATCACTATCCCACGGTGCCGAAAAGAAGTACTTCCCCCATTTCAATTATAAAATGTTTTGACCATTTTAACATGGACTAAATACAGAGTAGAATGAGTAAATCAACACACTAAAATACGGTCTAGATACTTATGAATCACGAAAAAGCTAAAACAGCTTATAACTAGGAACGGAGTGAGTACAATATATTTTTCGGATTGACCGATGAAGAGAATTATGGGAATGGCAATTCAGAAATTATCCCTCAACATTATGCATGATAATTTCATCGTAATGTCTCATTTGGGAAATTTCAAGTCATATCAAGAATAGCAAGCAGGGTTAACTTAATATATGCAACTTAAAGACACTGCACATGTACGCTTAGTTCGATATATTCCGCAGGCATAATGGAAGTTGTTGAAGTATCAAGTGGTATATTTCTAAGTTATTTCTTTCTCCTGTGACATTTTCATTATGTCAAATGGGCAGCGACATATATTGGATTGATCCTAACAAATGAACAAGGTGCACGGCATCTGCAATACACATTACTTCAACCAACTTGTCTTCCTAAAGGTAACATTGGCTAGTGTAGTCTATAACATGCTACCACAGTGATATTCTTTATCCTTTGGGAATCAACTCCGAATTTTTAAGGGTTACAAATTGCTACTCCAATAATTGTATGGTTACTAGCAACCATTTACATCGGAAACCATAAATGGATCCCGAGCAGGCGAGCGCCATGGTGGCCATATTTCTGAAAAATTGTAAAATAGCATTTGAAAGGTTTAATAAATCTGGGAAAAAAATCCTAGATGTTGATATATTGAACTCCACCATCGTGCAAAAAACATCAATTCAAAATTTGTTACATATTAGGCTACACAAAATAAAAAATCTGAAAAAAAATTAAGTTTTGAAAATGTGCACTATTCACCGCACTCAGATCCACTCATTTGTCATTTTTGCTTGGCCTAAAATACAACAAATTTAGGATTGGTTTCTTACACACTAGTAGAGCCATTTGTCTGCTCTCTACATCGGAAACATGCATTGCTTTTAGACAATACAGATATGTAGTGGTATATGCAAAGAGAAGGGGCAGGATGCATGAGCAGCGTTGTGTAACAGCACAACGCATATTGCAAATATAGCAAGGAAACATCTGTGGATTTTAAGGGAGTAATCACGTAACTAAGAGCGTAATGACCGCCTGATCGATTATAGAGCGCAAGGTTCCGATTTATTTTGCGCATTCATCGGATTTTGAACGGACCGGCAGGAGCTTTGCCTTTGCTTTATAGATAGGGAGAGAAAAAACATGTGTTACAAATCGCCAGCTAACAAGCTAGATTGATACACTTGGATGGTCTAGATCGATTGGATCAAACCTAACATGTACTTTAATTTTAAGCTGGTATGGGATATATTGAGTGAAAAAAAGGAAAATAGGTTGAACAATTGAAAAACCGTATCACAAACTTTGTGAATGTTGTTTACCTGATTCTTGTGAGGTTAAACTGCTATGTTGGGGTTGTCGCGAATTAGCTGACCATGTGGGTGGATGCTGGTAGTTGATGTAGCCTGGGTGTGCAGTATCAGCGTGACCATAGAAACTCCCATTGCAGTAGCTATTGTCCCTTGTTGTGGTGGCTACAAAACACATGATTAAAACTCTACTGCACGGAAATTGCAAAATGACGCCTACAACGATAATTAAGATGGTTATAGCATACCAGACAGCTTTCGGTAATATGGTCCAGTGAAAGGTGGTAATTTTGTGCCCCATTTGGTTCATAGTTGATTAAATCAGTAGATGACCTGAAACAAATAACAAAGAATAGCAAATATCTCACGCGGAGAACTAGAAAATCGTACAATTGGAATACTAACTTCTATTATTGTGTAAGGACGTTGACATCAAAGAATTTGCCTTGGAGTTGCATTCAGATATTCGGAGAATTCACAGGTGAGGAATTTTGGATTGAAAAAACGGAGTCTCTCGGAAGAAACTTGTATAAGCGCATCCAGCGTTTTCTTTGCAAGGTCAACACCAAGCACCCATGCATTCTTATCAACAAATGTCGGCCGCCTAGACATCAAGTAAACAACATCATCATCGTCAATTCCCAGGGTGGGGTAAGCTGTGACCATATTTCCGAGTGCCCATCTTCCAGCTTCAGCATCGCAAATCTATTGAGCAACATAGAATGATCAGCAGGGACGAAGGTGGACCAATATTCCCATAGAGTAAACTCTACAGGAATGGGGTCATCTTCAAAAATAAAAATAAAAAACATTTGCACAAAATTGCTGAAGGGGGTTTCTAAATACCGTAGGTGTCTGCTGCTGACACCACAGCCATAGTGGCAGCCCTGTCTCTGAATCAAGGTTGTCAGTCGAGATGTCATCACTATCGACGGTGTTCCCCTTGTGCCAATAGTCCCAAGAAGTATGCCTAGACCATGTCCGGAGCTTCCAGCCATCACAGACACTATCCTCCTGTTTGAACCGAAGATCCAGCTTGACAAACTTGATGTACCCATTGCAGCAGGTGACATCCCTTACCTGCCACGGGTCACGTGTCCATCCTTCCTCGTTATTGTCTCGAAGCAGGGGTATCGGGATGAAACTGAGAATAGGGTTCTTGTCGAACACGTTGCAGCTGACAATGCCCCGGCAGAGGTCGACCCAGCCTACGACACCTCCTCCGAGCTCGATCACCTTGTCTAGAAGAGGGCTGGGCAGGTCCTCTTCCCTGACCCCAGGAGATGCCTGCAGCTGCAACGGCGTGGTGGTCCACCTCGCCGTCTTGGAAGAGAATACGTGGAGCTGGTAATCGGTACGATGGTTTGTCATGAAGAGATCGGCGAGGAGGAATCCCCCGTCGTCTTCCTGGTCGAACGGCAAGACGCAGAGGTGCAACGAGTTTATGGTGCCCGCAGGAGTATGCGGGATGGGTGTGAGCGACGGCGGCTTGCCGCGGACAGCCTTGTAGACGAAGTACTCGGCGTGGCAAGAGTCCCGACGGGTGCTCCGGGGGCCAACGGTGAAAGAGAAGCGGAGGAGCACGAGGTCCTTGGCCGAGAAAAGAACCAGTGGCTCGGTCGTGAAGTCGCCGCGCTGGAAGTCGGGGCCGTGGACGCAGAAGTGGGACATGGCTGGCGGATCGGCGAGGCAGAAGGTGACCTTGATGGTGCGGCCGGTGCTGGTGACGGCTTCGGCGGTGGTGGCATTCTCGCGGACGGCGAAGTAGGCCTTCCTGTCGAGGAGAACCCATGGAGCGTAGCGGCCGGTGGCGCGAGTTGCGGCGGGGGCTGGAAAGAGGATGTCAGGAGAAAAGATGTCTCCATGGTTAGTAATCGGCGGCGCTGGGCGCAGATTGGGTTTGGCAAGATGACAAATAGCGGCAAACCGTAGGAAACTGCTACATACCGCTCGGGCGATTCCTACCCAGGAAACGCCCCAGCGAGAGCTCCACGTTTTGAGAGCCTAGGGCATCTCCAGCCGTTGTCGCCCCCCAGGACAAAAAATGTGGTGTACGGGGGGTGGGGGTGGGGGGCAAAACGCTATTGCCGGTGCTATTTTGGATCCTGGGTTTGACAATTTCCCAGCCGCACCCCCACTCCAAGCAGAGGTAATTTGACAAACACCTGGATATCACTGGACGTGCTCGACGCCTTCGACATTCTCACCGACCGGGCGGCGCTCCTCGATGACGCGCGCGGCCGGGAGTGCCCCGAGGAGCTGCGGGAGGCGTCCGCGGGGCTGGAGCTGCTGGAGGTCGGGGATGGCCATCGCGGAGGTCGGGGATGGCCGGCGCGCGGAGGAGCTGGAGGTCGGGGATGGCCGGTGCTCGACCGTCGCGGAGGAGCTGGCCGTGAGCTCCGTCCCATCGCGGCGAGCTCGAGGAGAGCGCGGACGCCGGCCACGCTCCGCCCAGGACGCAGGCTCCCTCCGTCCCGGCCGCGAGCGCGAGCTCCGCCCCATCTCGCGGCGAGCTCGAGGAAGAGCCGGCGGCGGCCTCCATCTCGCGGCTCGCGACGAGCCCTGACCGAGGAAGGGCGCGGCGGCGGCCTCCATCTCGTGCACGAGCGCGGAGCTCGGCGGAGGGGCGGCTGCCTGCCGGCTGGCGGCGCGAGGGGAGAAGAGAGAGACGGGCGGTTGGTGCGGGCGCGAGGGGAGAGGAGAGAGAGGGCACGTGGGTGGGGGAGAGAGAAAAGGAGAGAGGGTTGTGAGGCTGGCACGTGGGCCTTCGCATGCATAAAAATAGAGCCGGCGCCCCCAGCAGCCCCCAGTGCGCTGGGTTTGGCCTGGGTGCGCCGGCGCCAAAACGGCGCTATTTAGGCCATCGGCGTAAAAAAAGGCCTCCTGGGGGGGGGGGGGATTGGAGATGCCCTAAGGCCAGGTAGTCCCGTTGGTGAACCCTGTACGCACACGGCAAGAAATCTTGGTGAAAGTTCCTTTATTTTTTCCTTCTTCTTTCCCGATTTCTTTTCCATTTTTTTGCCTTCTTTATTTCTTGTTTTCTTCCCTTTTCCTTTATTAGTAGTTTATTATCTTATGTTTTCATCTAAGCCAAGTTCTATTTTTTCATGGATTTTATTTTTTCCCTTCAGCATAATTTTGTTTGTTCATCATGTATTAAATTTTTGTTCCCTCTTGGTCTAATTTTTTAATTCCTCTTGTACTTGGGATTTTTTCCATGTGCTATAAATGTATGGATCAAACATTGTGCCCCATGTAGGAATTGTAGTTCCATGGTCACTAAAGGTTATTTCCATCTGGTCCAAAGTTGTATTTCCGCTACGACGCCATGATTTGTTGTATTTGTACTATTTTTTGTTTCGCGGGGTTTGAATTTGTGTTCCCATTATAGTTGTTATTTGTTTCACGGGTGTTTTGAATTTTTGCTTTAGGTGTAATTTTCGGTCTATTGGTTTGATTTGTTCAATTGGTGTTAATTTTTTGTTCCGTTGAGTGCAAAGTTTTGTTCCACTAGCTGTCGTGGTTTTGTTTGCTAAGTGTTAAGACTTCAAATTTATAATAATTTTTTTTCTCCACTTGGAGATATCTTTATTCCTTAGACACAATTTTTGTATTCCATTTGGTACAAAGTTTTTATTTTCCACCAAAAGACGCGTATTGTTCTGCGTGAGGTAAATTTTCATTTCTCTAGTTTTTTTGTTCCACGTGTAGTTGCTTATAGTGCTTTTTACTTTCTTCTAGTTTTTATTTTTATTTATTTATTATGGTTATTTCTAAGCCAGATTTTCGTCAATTCATGATATTATACATTTATGTTTGTTTCCTTTCTGTATGATTTATTTATTTTTTCTATTTCTATTTCTATTTCGTTTTCTCCTGTCTTGATTCTATTAGTTTCCACAATTTTTTAAAAACTTTTCTTATTGTATTTTCCTATGGTTACCGTTGGAACCTGTTTCACTGGTGTTAAAATTTTATTCGCCCTATAGTTGTGATATGTTATACCTAAATTTGTGTTTGTGTGTAGTTGTATTATGTTCTGTGAGTGCTAAAATTTTGTCCCCCTTAGGATTTTTTGTTTCACGTATAGTTGCGGTTTGTTCCATGACTACAATAATTTTATTCTTCTTAGTCTAATTTTTTTTCACGAGTCCTAATTTTTTGTTCCTTTGAGTCTAAGTTTGTGTTCCTATTAGACATGATGTGTTGTTCCTCGTGTGTTAAAACTTTGTTTTGTTTGGACTACAAATGTGTCCCTCTTTATACTCAGGATCTTTTTCTAGGTGCTCTAAAATTATGGTTTCCACTTGCATATGTTATTTGTTTTGTGGGTACTAAATTCTGGTTCTATCTGGTCCAAAATTGTATTTGTGTTAAGAAGTCGTGATTTGTTCCATCCTTTCTATTATTTGGTTCCACTTGCTCTGAACATTTTTTCCTTATAGTTGGGATTTTTGTGTTGCACAACAGTGGATTTTTCATTTTAACTTTAGTGCAAATATTTTTCTTCCTAGTGTGATTTTTCCATTGGTGTTAAGTTTTCTTCCACTAATGAAAAAATTATGTTCCATTACAGTCGTGCCTTTTGGTCCCGCTATGTTAAAACTTTGTTCTGTTTGCTCTAAAACTATCGTCCAACTTTAGTTCCACCAGGAGATGTATTTTGTTCTTATGACAATTTATTTTTGTTCCACCTCGTTTAAAGATTTCTTTTCGTCTTGTGAGTTCATCTTTTGTTTAATAGGTGTTTTATTCTTTATTTAAAGATAATAATATGTATCTCATGTGCAGTCAATACATAAAATTTAGGTCAATTGTCATATTTTAGAAGATGACCGCACTGGAAAAGTGAAAATGGTCACCTACTTTACCGAGCATTGTAATTTATACATCCGAACGGAGAATCTGGCTAGCGCATTTTTCTTTAGCTGCTCTCATTCCAAATACAATTCCTGAGTGGAGATTACTGATACTTACCATGCCAAATGTAATGACCCATAGTTCAGAGAGTAGAAAGGGGTTAAATAGAATATGTGCATTTGCATGGCATGCATCTGAAAATCCGGGAAAATTTAAAACTTTTTCAACAAAGACATCGAGTGATCAACCAACACTCGAAAGACTAGTTGAGAATGCCGTTAATTAGTTTGACGAGTAACTAAAAACTTGGAACCAAACTTGTGAAATTTACATCGAGGTTTCGCTGATGTTGGTGAATTAGACTTAGTCATCAACATGAGTGTTATAAACTTCAAAATATGATCTTATCTAAATTCTCAAACATTTTGATTACAAGATAATAATACAATAAACTATAAAGCAAATGAAAGGTAAATCACCTCACTTATAGAATTTATACATATCTTAAAGGATAGAAAAGAAAGTATATTTGGAAGGAGGATAAAAGACTAAACTAAATCTTAATCTAGATCTACTTATCCTATCAAGACTATCCTATCTTCTTATCTCCCAATATTCTCAAATTCATTCTACAAGAGAAGGCAACACAAGAAAGGAGGAAGTGCAACAAGAAGATTATGAAGAAGGATTTCTTAGATATGCATAGAAGCACTATGCTAATCCATCACTAAGTATTTGGAAAGTCCAATATCAAAATCTATCCTTATTAACTTCTCTACAAATAGTGTGATATTCCTAGGTTTGTGTTATATAGAAGTAGTTTGGTAACAAGCCTAATTACCTTGTTAACAAGTCACTTTTGTATGCTCAAACAATTGAGTGTCATATACAAATACACAGAAGGTCAGATAATCCAATACATCTTAGCCACTTCAATATGGAAAGTAATTTGATGACAAGACTAGCTACCTTGTTAACAAATTCTTCTTATATCCATAAGGCAATTGGATGTCATAAATACTCATACATTCTTCTATAGCAAACAAAGAGAAAACTTTGTTAAGAAAAAGTGTTTGTCTTCACAACAAGGGTGGGGCAAATTATGTGGAACTTAAAGTATGGACAATAAGAACTTGCCTTAACATCTAAAGGTGGACAAGAGGGATCAATACCTAAACAAATACCACAATGGACTATGGATCACTTGGATCAACTGGATTCAAGTAGGAAACTATGACAAGAGACAACCATGATCCATATAAGAGAAGGAACAAGAGGAAATACTAAACCACATATAAAACTTAGGCAACATAATCAAGTTTCCAAATATGAAAGTGACATGGTAGTTTATGGTGTATTTCCAAAGGTATAATTATCAAGGAGTAAGTAAAGCCAATTCATAAAGCCATTTGATCATCACCCATTTATAATCATCATATAAGTTAACTCTCAAATTCATGTGAGTGGACAAGCCTCTTATGAGAAGAGATCACAAGTTCATACAGTGATAAAGGCCA
The DNA here is from genome assembly GCA_947311845.1 of Poa pratensis. Lineage (NCBI taxonomy): Eukaryota > Viridiplantae > Streptophyta > Magnoliopsida > Poales > Poaceae > Poa > Poa pratensis. The sequence continues at coordinate 84,466,184 of CAMZMU010000033.1, read as the reverse complement.
TTTGGTTTATTCGAGATTTCATTCTCAAGAAGAGATAAATCTGGACATGTGGTAAATGGAACCACATGGACTACTTAGTCAGCAGTTGTTCTAACAACCTGCTTCCACACACTAAAGCATCAATTCCTGTCAGAGAGGATTGCAACAATCTTCTATCTTCAGAATGAGTTATGGAATCAAGCAGGATTCTATTCTCATCATTTTATTCATCTATTTCACCATAAGACCTCACCTCAGGCAGGATATCTGAACTTTGTGTATCCAGAGACATTTGATCATGTTTTCACATGATGTAGTTGTCAGGTATCACAACTCAAAGCCAATGAGGCAATATATCATGCAAGACATAGATTTGATTTGCAACATTGTGCATACTCTTTGAAGGCACCACAGTGAGTAGATCATGCATATATTGCTGGACAGCAATTTGGTGTTGCCCAGGAATTTATAAATCACTCAAAACACAAGATTGAATATTTATATCTCTCTAGAGTTGAAGCCAGGCAAGGAAAACATCTGTAGTACTTGAAAACCACAAACATTCACCAATAAACAAATAATAATACATTTAATGTTGCTAAAATAATGCAATAAAAATTAAGAACATAAACTACATATTTTTAATAAGAAATAAAACCAAATATAAGCCAATTCACTTTAAATGTTGAGTGAATTCAAAATATACAAAATATTCAAATTCCAAGTTCAAATTAAACTTCCCTGAGAAATTCAAAACATTCCAGGACTTTTCTATAAAATTCCTAGTTACAAAAAGGTCCTCACATCATTTAAAATAGTTTACATTCTTTCTGCAGTTCCCCGAAACCCTAGGGGGTTTTCCAGAAAATTACCTTTCTTTTCCTTTCTTCTTCCTCTAGCCAGAAGGCAACCAGCCTGCCACCGTGTCGATCGTCGCCGTCGCCACCTGCTGGCTGCCCTCACGCGCGGATAAGCTCCGGCCGTGCCGTGCTTCTTTTCCTCTCTTCGCTCGCTCTCTTCTTCTATGTTTTTCCTCGCACAGGAACAGAAACCCTAACCCTAGTTCTTCGGGCCGCCGCCGTGCTGCCCTGAGAAGCTCTGGAGGTTCGCCTGGACGCCCTGAAGCTCCTCGTTGAGCCGTGCGTGCTGGGAAGCTCGAGGGAGGGAGAATCTCGCCGTCTTCCACAAGTTCAGTTACCGACCGTCGCAGACGTTTCCGACGCCGTCCGTCCACTCCGTTCTCCCCCGAGCATACCAGTGTGCTCGTGGTGAGCTTACGCACCTGCCCGTGCCTTTAATTTGGTCTAATTTGTACGAGATCGTCGCCGTGCCGTGCACCATTTTCGGCCACCGGAAAAGCTCGTCGCCGAGCACGCTCCGGTGACCATTGGGAAGCGGCGCCGCCACCATTTGGTAGCCTGTGACGCGCTGCATCTTACGTGATCACCCGCGTTAGCCAATTCTCTCGCGTTCGTCGAACCCGTGCTCGGATTGGAGATCAGCTCCATTGCTGACGTCAGCGAACCAATCAGGATATTTCCTGAATTTCCTTTAAAAAATAAATAGAAATATGACAGGTGGACCCCACTGTCAGATATTTAATTATGTAGGAAATCATTTCTAGTAATTATTAAAACTATGACAAGTGGGACCAACTGTAACAGCCCACCCTTGGTAATGCAAATTATGGACCAAATTTTCACTTTTTGCATTTCCATGCATGCATCTTTGCATCCAATTGAAATTGCTAAGCAACACACTAACTTGGTTTGGCAATATTGGGAAACAAATTGCCCAACTTGCTTCAACCAAATACCCACACAATGAGACACTCAAGCTTGCAAAACCAAAGTACTTTGACAATTCATATTTGTCAAGGAAGTTCCAAGTGTTCCAAAGTAATAATTTGCAATTGCTCTAAATTTTACAACGGAGCAACATTTTCAATTTAGCAAAATGCCCTATTTTGAACCTATGAACAAATGCTGTCAAAAACTTTTTATTTGGCTATGCCAATTTTTGTGGTGCCTCTACATGTTATTGGGAGGCTACCCAAATTTTTGCAGATTTTTATAAAATGTTTTGGTGCCCTAATAAAATTCAGGAACTGAAAGAGAAGAAAAGACCAGGCGGCGGTAGTACCGCTGGGTTAAGCGGTACCACCGCCCGAGAGCTGCCGCCACCGCTACCGCAGCCGCTACCGCCAGAATCGGCGTCCGACGCGCTTGACCGGTACCAACTGGTACCGCTGCCGGTACCGCCGCCGGTACCGCCGATGTGGGAAGAGCGGAAACAGAACGCACCAGCGGTACCACCGCTGGGTTAAGCGGTAGTACCGCCGCTGCGGGATTCCAGCACGGATTAGAGGCCACTGCCCCTGCCCTATCCACTCGTTTCTCTCTCCATTTTTTCCCCAATCCCTTCTCTTGCTCCCCATGGCCATGGCCGAGCTCGCCGCCGGAGATTGAGCTAGTCCCGAGCAAATCGAAGACCATAGGAAGTTGCACCTCGACGTCCTCTACCATTTCATCGAAGGAATCAAGCCAAGGCGTTGTACATTGCCCGGATTCGCATTCTTCGCCCGTGACGTGCGCCGCACTCCAAGCAAGTCGACGACGACTCCGACCTTCCCTTCCTTCGGCAAGCCTAACCACGAGTTCAGGGTGAGCATGCGAACCTTTTCATGTTTTTCCCTCGCTCCCTCTTGCTCTCTAGCTCAAATCCATCGAGGCTCGCCGTTGCACGGCTTCGGCGTGTGCATCGGATAATCCGAGTCCAACTCTATCGGATAATCCGGTTGACCTGTTCTGGCTTTAACACAAACCTGTTCTCCTCAATCTTTGTAATCCGGTTACAAGTATGTTTAATTCCCCCCCCCCCCCAAACCATGCATCTTCACATGTTCATGTCATTCATATGCAAAGTTAACCATAGGGTTCATCTATTGTAATCAACAAGTAAAGTTGAAGCATTACTTAATTCCCCGGTATATTCGAGATGTGCCCCTTTTCGCATCCGAACTCCGTTTAAGTTGACTAGCTTGATTCATCCTTTTCTTGAGGATTTAAAATGACATGACATCATTTCGTTTGCGCATTGCATTTGTTAGACATGTGCGGTGATTGATTGTTTCTTCCCGTGTTTCGTGCTCCGATAGATCAAGCAGACGGGGTTCCCCCTCAATACCCCGCCGAGCCGTACTACCAGCACCTTGATCAAGGCAAGCGTAATCCCCCCTCTGAGCATATCTTATCCTATGTTTCCGCAAATATTTTCTCCACTATAATATTGCATGCGGTTCTAAATGTCAACTTTTGTCGGATTAGAGTATCCTATAGTTGCATTAATTTTCCCTATGCCATTATCTGTTTCCCCTCCTATTATCCATAGGTTTGTGTTGTTGGCCGAGATACTTATAAATGCGATGTGATGCTTAGCCACGCCTAGTTATATGCATAGCTGTACGATGGATATATGTGTTGTTGGAAGCAGGTGTGAAATGTGGAGATGATGGTGGAGAAATGTGGTGACAGGTGATAAGATGCTAAGAAGGTGGGGATGAGAGGCCACTGTGGTTGTGGTGCTTTGTCTCGTTCTCGCCGCCTAGGTGCGAGTTCTTTACCTCCCGAACCAAGACTGAGCGTGCAACCATGCGTGAGGCCTATGCATTCGCAGTGCAGGAACCCTCATAGACTAAATAACTCGAGCGGCGCTAGCCAGGGTCCTCTAGTTCGGGCTTCCATTTGCGCGTGCGTGAGTTGGTGGCTGAGAATGGTATGAGGATGGTGGTGTTAGGAAAATGAGTGGCGTGGGGCGGGATGTTGTGATCCTGGCAGTCCTACCGCCACTGATGATCCTGGAAAGTCCTTAACGAGGGAGAAGTTGACACCGCTCCCACCCCGCCGGTTCTCCAAGGAAGAGAGCTAAAAGCTAGGTAATGGGCCGGACGGTACGCGTGGCAAACATTTGTACACCCCTGCAGGGTTAAATCTTTTCGAAAAGCCGTGTCCGCGGTTATGGACGAACTTGGGAAGTGAAGGTAAGATCATAGAATAACTTTAACGGAATGATTAAAAACTGGGTACTAGAGGTACCACTCACAAATGCAAGGTGAGCCTCCTCGAGGGTGATTCGGGAGGTGCCTTTGATGAACAGGTACGGTGGTTGATGTTGAGAAAGGTGATCAAAGAAAAGAGTTACTTCTCACCTCTTTTGAAGATACTCTGTATAGTCGATGCCTTCGAGTTATGTTTTTCATAAATAAAATCAGCTTTATGCAAAACAGCCATATAACTTTGAAAGCCTCATCGAGCTAAAGCTCTATATATAATCTTGCGAGTTCATCGAACTCAACGTCGTTTGTTTTGTTTCAGAGGAGGACTTCACCTAATGTTGGTTCTTAGGCGCTGTGATGTTTATCTGTAGGGCTCTTAGGCCATATGTTGGTTCTTGTTGTTTAGAACAACCTAATTCGCTTCCGCTTGTTGTAATGTTGGGTCTGTGACCTCTGGTTGTCATTTGCTATCTTTCTCTATTATAAGAGTTGAACTATATGTTTTGTGTCGTAGAGTCTGTGATGTGCCAGTTGTTCCACAAGTCTTGATCTCTCTATTATACATTGAGGGTTGTGCCTGTGTTAAGGCATCAATCGGGTGTTGCGTTGCCGATGATCCATTCCGAGCAACGCCTGCCAAAGGTTTTGGCCGGGGATTGGTAAACCCGTAACCTCCGGTTGTATCGCTTAACCGGTGACACACAGCATCACTGTATAGCAGTCAGGTCGGGGCGCCACACCAACCCATTTTAATAAAATCCAGAAATTTATTAAATTGAATTTAAACTTTGGAAATTCATAAGTAAATCATTTTAAATCATAAAAATACAAACAATATACCAAAATGTTAAGAAAAATAAAATCTATCTGTTTATATCATTTGAATGTGTGATCAATTACAAGTGAATCACTCAAAAATTGAAACAACAATTTACTTATTATTTTAAAATATGGAGTTAATTTGAAATGCTATTTTGGATTCATTTCAACTTCATTTAAAAATGCTTCACATGTTTAAATTTCAAATTTGAAAACGTGTTATAATCATTTCATGTCCTATGTTGTGTGCATTAAATGGTTAAGTAAAATGATATTTTCCATAAGGAAAATAATTATTAAAGGATGTTTACATAATCTAAAATTGAAATCTCTACTTAATAAAATAGGATCACTTATTGTTACTATCTTTAATAATTAGTTTAAATCTCTATTGCTTCATTTAAAACAAAATTCTAAAACTAAGAATTTGAAACATAAAATGATGTTACTTTACTTGTTTCCTTTTAAGTGTGAGACTTAAATAAAAGGTAAACTTATAAGTAATTGCCCTTCATACTTGATAATACTCCATCAATTAAATAAAAGTAGAACACACTTAAGTCTTGAAGAAATAAGACTCTTAAATAACCCAGTGAAACATATAAAATTCCTAAAACTTAAACATTCACTAATCCCAACTTATTAACAACTTACACAACCATAACATCACCTAAAGGTGATAAAACAACCTAAGCCAAATTAATACGATGTTATCGTAGTATCGCTTAAGACGAAGCTTACCTTGTTAAGCTTGGGTATGATTGGGGTATTTTGCGATGCATCTCATATTTATGCATAATGGCATCTTGCTAGAGTTTTCTGTAGTCCTTATCGGGATTATGTTGCTATTTTCAGAATTCAGGGTTTTGCCGCAAACCCTAGAACCCCAAAGGGTTTGAACTGTCATTTCTACCCAAGGCAAGTTCACTCTTGCTCATGTCCTACTTGATTATGTTTATCAAAGTAATTACAAAGTATGATGGTTTATCATTGCATGAAAAAGAAAAACCTATTTTCGAATGATGTGAATTGCTATATATATTGTTGGCTGGCAATGGAACCACGTTTTGATGATGTGGTGGAGGTTCCATTTGCACGGGAATGTATTACACAGGACTTAACAACCAATGTCGTCAGCATTCTTGCGCCGTAAATGACGCGTTAACCATCAGACCTGGAATGAGACGGGAAAGTCATCTGCGATCTTCTTCCGTTCGCATGCCAACGGACAGCCAGTTCCGTAGGCTGTAGGTCTTGCGAGACTACATGCACATGGGTGGGATCCCTCAATTCCCACGATTTCTGGTGTCTATGATGGTTTTCAAGGGGAGCCTAGGTATCTACCGTGAGGGGTAGAGTATCAGGGGTGATCCTGCTATGCATGAATTGGGTGGGCATGTGGGGTGGTGGAGAAGCGCAGTGAATGGCTTGGATCATCAACCGGGCCCCACACCAAAGAGAGTGTGGACGGGAAGGAACACCCGGTTGTGCAACAAGGTTTTGATCTCTTATGGGTAAAGTAACGCACCTCTGCAGAGTGTAAAGAAATGTGACATGTTACTCCCTGTTCCGGAAGGAGCTGCGAACGCTGCAGGAAATGAGCTCCATGAAGTTCTAGCACATGTGAATAGTTGACGGGCATAGTTTTCTGAAAATAAAATGGACCTTTTCCTAAAAATGTTTTACAAAGATATGCATATTCATCCATGGCTCTTTGGTCAGGATGGTAGCTAGTGCATAAAATACCTTATTTCCTATTATATGAACTTGTTGAGTAGCGCTCGTGTTGCTCACCCTTTTCTCCGTTGACCCCTGCTTAGATTATTGGAGACAGCAGAGCAATGACAGGAATCCATCACGACGTTGGGGAAGGCCTTCAATGAGGAGTCAAATCAACCTGGTGGAGCCTGAAGGAGTCAACCTCTACTTTGCCAACGGAGGAGTGGCGACAACAGTGCAATGGTGGACACGACGACAACAATACCTATGGAGAAGACAAGGATTATTGGAAGGAGAAGCACAACTCTAGACAAAGATATTCCAGATGGATAGATTAGGGCTGTGATAACAGCAGTAGTGGATCAGAAGTTAGAGGTAGAGCTGATATCCAGCTTAGTACTACGACTTGGATCTTTTTGGAGTTTCATTTGCACGAGACCTACTTCTGTTTGTAAAGGAGGTTCTCGAGATTTTGTATTGAATAGTGGTGTAATCCTATAGTGTTACATGGATCAGCTATGTTTCTGTTGTACTACTCTGAGGGATGTAATATTTACGAAAAGGTTCTTCCGTGAGTATTATATCAACGACTTGTACACCACAACATGCAGTGGTGTGCTGGGTCACCGCACCAAACAACGACTGGGACACAATGACGATACTGGCGCAAACAACGTTAATTAGAAGAGCCTATACAAGCGGGTAGAGACACACACGCTAGATGGCAATGACGGACGTGGTGGCACCACGTCAGCGTGAGCAGTTCCTTTTCTATGTTCACCACCGCCAACGGGTCTGTCCATTGGGCGTTCACCAGATAGATACACACTGTAACATTATTACATTAGTAAGAGTCTGAATTAAATCACATTCGTTTGGTACATGCAATTGCAACATTAATACATCATATTGCTAATTGCTAAATCCAGAAATTCAAAATGATTTATCTATCAACCGATTAATTCGATTGCGGCATGTCTTCACCACTATGTTTGTCTGAAGTAAGCTTCAAAACTAGATCTAGCAGTCCCATATTTCAACGTATTTTTTCTCACACCACTTGCCATTCTAATATACCATGGTTCTAAATTAAGAACGAGTAGTTGTCAATATAATAATACAAAGTTTGCAAAAAGTTTATAGATGATTTTAGGCATTGCAATATTATGTCAAGCGGGAGCGAGTAATCTAGTGTTTACAGTAACTAGGAGATGGTATATTCCAAGAAAGTAGTATCATGCAGCTTTGCATTTATCGAAATTGATGACAGAACATGTTAACTAAGTTACTATAATTTCACACCTAATTATGGGTAATCTGACAAGTGATAACAGTTCACCAACAGAAAAAATAGTCAAAAGATTTAAACAAGAGACATAATTTCTAAAATCTTGTCACGGCTAAATTAATGCTGAAAACGAAACGTCAATCAGATTAATTGTTGGAGATAACAACTTTTTGAATCAAAAGTATCTTGATGATACATAGGAGAGAGCGAAAAAGGTGGTGTAGGTGCATGCATGTTATCGGCGTCAGCTTTGTTTTACATTCCATCCATGAAATAGGGCAAAGCTTTTTTTTTCTTCCGTTTAAAATATAATAATATGGATCTCATCTACCGTCTATAACTGTATGTCATTTGTCATATTTCAAAACATGACTATACATGTAAAGTGGAAAAGGTTACCTACTTTACTGAGGATTAAAATTTACATCCAAAGGGACTAGCTAGCGGATTTTTCTTTAGCTGCTTCCGTTCCAAACACAATTCCAGATACATACCATGCCAAAACAACAGCTGCAACACAATTATGACATCATCTAAACAACGCTAATTAGAAGAGCCTATACAAGCGGGTGTGGTCGCACGCGCGAGATGGCTCCAACGGCAGTAGCTGTTCCTTGTCCATGTTCACCACCGCTACTGGGTCTGTCGATTGCGCGTTCACCAGATAGACGCACCCTGCAATATTAGTATACTAGTAAGTTCTGAATTCAATCACATTAGGTTGGTACATGCAATTGGAAGGAGCATTCTTAACGATTGTGAACTTTAATTTCAGATCAGGAGCTTGTGACACTCCTCTTCTTTTATCACAGATAGAATATGCAGATCAAACAGAAGGTTACACTCATGTTTACTACAAGGAATTACATTTGAATAAAATATTAACCCTACACGGCCCTCATGTTTGAGAAAAGTTCATATAAACCTTCATCGATACTTGTTAGTATTTTTTCCTACGAAGGTTGTTTGGTTTGCAGGATTTGAAATCAAACTGATTTGGTTTGCAGGATTTAAAACGATATGGTCTACCTTTCCATGCAATTTCATAAGAATTTTTTCCTTAGGTCCAACCTCATGACATTTTTTCTTGATTTGTATTACGGTTGTGTTTTCATTACCATAGTATTCAGTATGTCATGACATCCTATTCCTATATATTTCCTGTTCCTTTATTATTTTGAAGATCCTTGTAAACTAAACTGGGCCTGAGGTATTTTTTTCTGCCATGACGTTTTTTGTTCCGTGAACTGGAGGGCCAAACTGGACATGCATGGAAGGAATCTTTCCAATATCCGAAAAATCAATATGAATTATCTTTCGAATCGTTAATCTAATTGACGATCTCTTTCCACTGCATGCTAGGTTGGTCTGGACGAGTATTTTAAAATAATTAATATCCCATCTTATTATGTTTTCATATTTTTTCATCGTCTATTGTTACTATAATAATAATTCACAATTACCACCCAAATAATGTGCATTTACAAGATTTTGATTACAACTTTTTGTCATAGCAATGATCTTCATGTTGAGAGAGTGAGTATTCCGTCCACTCTGAACATGTAACATATGACATTACTATCAGTAAAGTCTTACACTGATAGGAAGCGACATTCAAACAACCTGGCAACCATTAATTTTAACCTAGTAACCAAATTGACTATACCGGGTTACCAAGTAACTTTAATCTGGTAACTCAGGTCAGAATTTGTTTTTCAAAACATCTCAACATTGGATTTAGTTTCGAAAATCTTGTCGCGACAAAGCCAACCGTGAAAACGGATCTAAATTTCGAGATTCATGGTTTAAGAGATAAAACATTTTAAACTTTTAATACCAAAAGGAATCTACTTGGTCGCATGCATGCATGCATGGTTCAGTTGCCATATTCTATCTCTGCCGACCAAAACTAATCTGGGGCACGTGTCCTTATTAGCACGGTCCATTTTTTTTCCTTTAATAGACACCCTATTGAGCAACAAGGGTGCATAATACTTATTTTACGCCCGAGGTTTTTTTTTACGTTGTTTTATTCATAATTTATACTTAGTACACAAATGATACATTCATGTTGTTCCACAACGAAAAAAGCGACATAAGAAATGCAATATACGAGACACAAAAGTGTAAAAACCATTAAAAAATGTGTATTTTACGTCATATTTTTTGTACGTCACATAATGAGATTTACGTCATGTCGATATTTTCTTACGTTCTTATTGACATACGAAGTAAGGCAAAATTTTACGTGACGCAAGAATCATATATGAGAAGATACAGGGTGGTGTAAAATCACTATTCTACCTACTTCCTGCGAGTCAAATAGCCCGACCCTTTTCTTTAAATCCACCTCATGCAAATTTCCATTGTTTCTATGAAAACTATGGCAAACACTTTAGAAAAAATCTTATGTTTTTCATGCAACGCAACTAAATTGCATGTATTTCATATTACTGTCTTTTCAGCTCCTATAGGATTCAACCTGTCATGGCATCCTATTCCTACAATTTTTTTATTCCTGCATTTAAAAAATCCTTTGAGCCAAACATGCCCTATGTAACATTGGCAGGTGCACTCTATAACATGCATCCAAATAAGGTTTAAAAAATGCATCCAAATAAGGTTAAAAAATGCATCCAAATAGATCTATAGTTTTACATGCATCTTACACAAGATATATCGATATCGTATGGAAATATAATGACATATTCATAGAGAAGGGATCGGGGCAGCAGAGATATAATGTGCAAATATTGGTGGAACTCATGTGTGTAATTGTGTGACTAATAGGGTGCTGCATGACTACATGAGTGATCATAGACCACAAAGTTCCAAACTATTTTTCACATTCATCGGCTTTTTGGATAGTTTGGATTGATTATATCAGTGTTAATTGTGCCTTTTAAGCTGGTACAAGAATATGTTGAGAAAAAAGGACATTAGTTTGGAAAATAGAACACCGTACCACCAGCTTTGTTAATGTTGTTTACCTGATCCTTGTGAGGAAAACTTGTTGGCGTAGCCTGGTTGTGCAGTATCAGTGTGATCACAAAAGCTCCCAATGTTGCAACTATTGTTCCCTTGTTGTGGTTGCTACAAACACATTATTAAAACTCTACTGCATGTAAATGGAAAAATTAACGCCTACACAAAAAATTAAGATGGTTATAGCATACCAGATTGCTTTCAGTGATACAGTCCGATGAAAGATGGTAATTGTGGGCCCCATCTGTTACATAGTTGACTAAATCAGTAGATGACCTGAAGCAAATAACAAACAAGAAACTGTTATGTCATGTGGGGAACTTGAAAATCGTACAACTTGATTGATAATTTGTATTATTGTGTGAGAAAAAACGTTCATGGAACAAACTAATGCCAACGCAATCAAAGAATTTGCCTTGGAGTTGCATTCAGATATTTGGAGAATTCACATGTGATGAGTTTTGGATTGAAATAGCAGACTCTCTCAGGCGAAACTTGCACAAGCACCTCCACCGTTTTCTTTGCAAGGTCGACACCAACAATCCATGCGTTCTTATCACGAAATGTCACCTTAGACATCATGTAAACAACATCACCGCCGTCAACGCCCAAGATGGGGTAACCTGTAATCATATTCCCTAGTGCCCATCTCCCAGCTTGAGCATCCCAAAGCTGTGGAAGCAACACAGAATGATCAGCAGGAGCGAAGATAGACAAAAATCCCTATGCAGTCAACTCGCTAAAGGATTTGTAAATTAAAATACCGCAGGTGTGAGCTGACACCAGAGCCATAGTGGCAGCCCTGTCCCTGAATCAAGGTTGTCGGCCGAGATGTCATCGATATCGACGGTATGCCCCTTGTGCCAATAGTGCCAAGATGTATGCCTATACCATGTCCGGAGCTCCCAGCCATCAGAGAGAATAGATGATTCATCCATCATCTCGTGGTTCTTGTTTTCGGACCGAAGATCCAGCTCGACAAACTTGATGTAACCATTGCAGCAGGTGACATCCCGAACATGCCGCGGGCCACGTGTCCGTATTTGCGCCTTACAGAATTCGGGTATCGGGATGAAACGGAGTACAGGGTTCTTGTCCAACACGTTGCAGCTGAGAATGCCCCGGCCGAGGTCGACCCAGCCTACGGCGCCTCCTCCGAGCGCGATCACCTTGTCGAGAAAACGGCCCGGCAGGTCCTCTTCCTTGACCCCAGGAGATACCTGCAGCTGCAACGGCGTGGTGGTCCACCTAGCGGTCTTGGAAGAGAAGACGTGGAGCTTGGTCATGGAGAGATCGGCCAGGAGGAATCCCCCATTGTCGTCATCGTCCAACGGCAAGATGCAGATGTGGAACGTGTTTATCGTTCTCGGAGGAGTATGCGGGATGGGAGTGAGCGATGGCGGCTTGCCCCGGCCGGCCTTGTAGACGAAGTACTCGGCTAGGGGAGTGCCCCGATGGGTGCTCCCGCTCCGGGGGCCAACGGTGAAAGAGAAGCGGAGGAGTACGAGGTCCTTGCCCGAGAAGAGAACCAGAGGCTCGGTCGTGAAGTCGCCACGCTGGAAGTCGGGGCCGTGGACGTAGAAGCGGGAGATGGCCGGCGGGTCGGCGAGGCAGAAGGTGACCTTGATGGCGCGGCCCGTGCTGGTGACTGCTTCGGCGGTGGTGGCGTTCTCGTGGACGGCGATGTAGGCTTTGCTGTCGAGGAGAACCCACGTAGCGTAGCGGCCGGTGGCGCGAGCTGCGGCGGGAGCCTGGAAAGAGGATGCCTCGAGGAAAGATCCGTCCATGATTTGTTAGTAGTCGGCGCTGGACGCAGATTGGGTTTGGCAAGTGAATAAGTAGACGCAATCGTATACGCGATCGGGGAGAGAAACCCGTTCTTTCCAAACCCATCACCGACCTGCTTTGACTCAAAAGTCTCCAGCTGCTAAAATGACCTGCCAATTCAAGTTGCCCGTGCTGACTTATAGACGGGTCCCACCTGTCAGTCGCTGGAGAAATAATAAGAAAAACAGGGGCAACGCCGGACACGAACTCAGGGACAGCTTCTTAGCCCCTGTTCCGATCTTCTCCGCTCCATCAAATCCGCTCCGGTATTTCCAACACTGTGGAGCGCGCGGAACTTAGTTTTAGCCACACTCCGCAAAAATGAACTAAACAGCTCGTTCGGCTCTGCCCTTCCGACTCCACGGAGTTGATGCGTTTGGCGGTTGGCGCCGCTCCGTCCGCTCCAGGAGCGCAGCTGCGGAGCGGAGAGGATCGAAACAGGGCATTAGAGTTGTACTAGCTAAATCTCCGTGCGTTGCAACGGGATAAGAGACATTATGTTTAGAAACCCACACGATGACGCATATCCGCTCGCCATGTTAGCTCCTTCGCCTTCTTTGGTCCTCCCCAAATCAGCCAGGCGACTGCCAAGCTCGCCCCCATCCCCCGTCCTAACTCCCAAGACCGTCGTTGGCGGAGTAGTTGTTAGTGTTAGATGTATATTTACTGTTCATACTTACACATGTACATGTACTGGGCTTTGCCCCCTGGAATATTCAGTTGCTCATTCGTACATGGTATCAGAGCTCGGTTGCTCTCCACCCCGCACCCGAGCAACTCCACCGTCGCCGGCCTGCCGCGCCGCTGCCGCCGTCACCGGCCTGCAACGTCGCCGCCGCCGCTACCCGCCGCCATCCCCGGCCTGCGTGTCGCCCTTCCCGGCCTGCTCGTTGAGCTCCGCCCTCTCCACGCCGCCGCCGATCTTCGGCCTGCGCGCATCGGGCTGCCGCCGCCGAACCTCGGCCTGCTGTGCCCCTCTGCCCGACCGGCCACCGCCGCCTGCCCGAGCTCCGCCTGCCCGAGCCTCTGCTCCAGCCGCCGCATCGGACCGCCGCATCGGGCCTGCTCCAGCCGCCGCATCGGGCCGTCGCATCGGGCCGTCCCGCTGTCGCTCCGGCCGCAGGCTCTCCGGCCGCATCCGCCCCTTCCGCCGCCGCTCCTGCCTCCGGCCGTCCCCGGCCATCCCCTCGCCGGCCATCCCCGACCTCCGTCGCCGCCGCCAGTCGACATCGAGGCTGGGCTCGCGTTGGTGAGACTCGCGTGATCCGGTTTCCTGCCCGGTCAAACCGGCCTCATAACCGGCTGCCTCGGGTGGAGGCCCGGTTTGCTGCCCGGCCCAGGCCGGCCTCTTAACCGGCTGCCTCGGGTGGAGGCCCGGTTTGCTGCCCGGCCCAGGCCGGCCCCAGGACCGGCTGCCTTGGACGGTGGCCCGGTTTTCTGACCGGTTTGACCGGCCTCAGGTCCGGTTAGTGTAAAAAAAAAAAAAAAAAAAAAAAAAAAAAAAAAAAAACAGAGAGCCCGCGATGTCCTCTTCGGGCTATGTTGCTGTTCCCCGGTGCTCCGTGATTTTTGACGGCACCAACTACGCCGAGTTTGTGGGCTTTATGCGCATCCACATGCGCGGCCTCCTGTTGTGGGGCGTTCTCTCTGGCGAGGTCTCCTGTCCGCCGTGCCCCGTTGCTCCTGTGGCTCCTACTCCACCGGTGCCACCAGCTCTTCCCGCTGATGCTTCTGAGGCTGATCGTGCTACCGCCAAGACTGCTGATGATCTTGCAGTTAAAGCCTATGACCAGCAGGTATCGGATTACTCAGATTCTCTCTCTCCTTATCGGGATGCTCTGTCTGCTTACACTCAGTGGTGCAATGATGATGCTCGTGCTGCTGCTGTCCTCACTGCTAGTGTTCTGCCACAGTTTGCTTCTGAGTTCATGGGATTAGGCACTTCTGCTGCTATGTGGACTTACCTTTGTCAGCGCTATCAGCCTTCGGGTGATGCTCTCTACCTATCTGTGGTCCGTCAGGAGCATGATCTTCAGCAGGGTGAGTCTACTGTGGATGCGTTCTATACACAGTGTTCTGCCATCTGGCGTCAGCTTGACTCTCTGCGGACTGTTGTTTGTGGTACTTGTCGCTGCTGTCAGACAGTGAGGTCAGATTTGGAGTTTCAGCGTGTCCATGAGTTCTTGTCTCGCCTGCGTCCCGAGTTTGAGCCTCGGCGTGCACACTTGCTTGCCCGTGGTCGACGTGTTCCCATCTCAGAGGTACTTGCAGAGCTTCGCGCTGAGGAGACTCGGCTCCGGTCTGCTGGGCTGCTTGTGGTTCCCACTGTGCTTGCTGCCCGTGCTCCGGTGTCGTCTGTTCCACCGCTACTACCCACTCCTTCGCGGGGGGTGGGTGGGCGGCCCTCTGCAGGGGGGGGGTCGGCGCTCTCACATGTTCTGCGACTACTGCAAGAAGCCAGGCCATCCTGAGTCTGACTGTTTCAAGAAGCAGCGTGAAATGGGTCGCTCCTCTCCTGCGGCTCGTGTGTCTCCGTCTGCACAGTCCTTCACTGCTCAGGATATTGCCCAGCTCAAGCGTATGCTGGCTTCCTCTGGCTCTTCTTCGACGGGCACCGTTGCCTCACTGACTGCTTCTACTTCGCCACCACCGCCTACTCAGTCAGGTACATCTCCGTGGGTTCTGGATTCTGGAGCTTCCTTTCACATGTCTTCTGATTCTTCTGCTCTGTCTTCTCTTCGACCTCTTGATTCTCCTCTCAATGTTCTCACTGCCGATGGCACAGCTCTTCCTGTTGCTAGTCGTGGCACTCTTTCTACTCCGTCCTTCTCTGTTCCTAGTGTTTCGCATGTTCCCCGTCTTACTATGAATCTTTTTTCCGCTGCTCAACTTACTGATTCTGGCTGTCGTGTCATTCTTGATACCGACTCTTGCTCTGTTCAGGATCGTCGCACCCAGGCTCTAGTTGGAGCTGGCCCTCGGCGCCGTGAGTCTCGTCCATACTATCCGCGTCCTACCACCTCCTCTTTTTCAGTTGACGATCTCTCCTTCCTTATACTCCCCGACACATCTCCCTCTGTGCCTATTGTTCCTCCTCCACCTCCGCCTCCGCCGAGTCTCCCGGTTTCTGATACACCTTCGACACCACCCTCCCCTCCTCCTTCCTCTCCACCTCCCGCTCCGGCGTGTCCTCCCCTTTCTCCCTTTCCTCTCCACTACACTCGTCGTCCTCGTGTTGTGGATGATTCCTCTGACATACCCTCTACTTCCGGCGCGCCACCTTCCCCGTCTACACCGGTTCATAACCTTCGTTCTCGCCCTTCCTTACGGTCTCCTGCTCGCTATTCTCCTTCCCAGTACGGTCTTTCTGCTACTGTTGAGCCCACCTCCTATCGGGATGCCATGGCTCAGTCTGAGTGGCAGCTTGCGATGGCTGAGGAGATTGCTGCACTTGAGCGCACTGGCACATGGGACCTCGTTTCCCCTCCTCCCGGTGTTCGTCCCATCACTTGCAAGTGGGTCTATAAGATCAAGACTCGCTCCGATGGTTCTCTTGAGCGTTACAAAGCTCGTCTTGTGGCTCGTGGCTTTCAGCAGGAGCAGGGACGCGATTATGATGAGACATTCGCTCCTGTTGCCCACATGACCACAGTTCGCACTCTTCTCGCTGTGGCTTCTGTTCGTCATTGGTCTGTGTCTCAGCTTGACGTCCAGAATGCCTTTCTCAATGGTGAGTTGCGTGAGGAGGTTTATATGCAGCCACCACCGGGGTACTCTGTTCCTGATGGTATGGTTTGCCGTCTTCGGCGCTCTCTCTATGGCCTTAAACAAGCCCCTCGCGCCTGGTTTGAGCGTTTTGCTTCTGTGGTGACTGCTGCTGGGTTTGTGCCTAGCGACCATGACCCTGCGCTGTTTGTCCACACCTCCCCTCGTGGTCAGACGCTCCTCCTCTTATATGTTGATGACATGATCATTACTGGCGATGACTCTGAGTATATTGCCTTTGTTAAGGCCCGCCTCCGTGAGCAGTTCCTGATGTCAGATCTTGGCCCTCTTCGCTATTTTCTTGGGATTGAGGTTTCTTCGACTTCTGATGGCTTCTATATCTCCCAAGAAAAATATATTCAGGATCTTCTTGCTCGCGCCGCTCTTGGTGATGAGTGCACTGCTGAGACTCCTATGGAGCTCAATGTTCAGCTTCGTGCTACCGATGGTGATCCCCTCACAGACCCGACACGCTATCGTCATCTTGTTGGGAGTCTTGTCTATCTGGCTGTCACTCGTCCAGACATATCATATCCTGTCCACATTCTGAGTCAGTTCGTATCTGCTCCCAGTTCTGTCCACTATAGTCACCTTCTCCGTGTTCTACGATATCTTCGTGGCACGATCTCTCGCCGCCTTTTCTTTCCTCGCTCCAGCTCTCTCCAGCTCCAGGCCTACTCTGATGCTACGTGGGCCAGTGATCCTTCTGATCGCCGCTCCCTGTCTGCCTATTGTGTTTTTATTGGCGGGTCTCTCATTGCCTGGAAGACGAAGAAACAGAAGGCAGTTTCCCGCTCCAGTGCAGAGGCTGAGTTGCGAGCGATGGCTATGTTGACGGCTGAGGTGACCTGGTTGCGATGGTTGCTAGCAGACTTTGGTGTTTCGGCTGCTGCACCGACTTCTCTACTGTCAGACAGTACTGGTGCCATCAGCATTGCGCGTGACCCGGTGAAGCATGAGCTCACCAAGCACATCGGCGTGGATGCCTCCTTTGTGCGTGCTGCTGTGCAGGATCAGATTCTTGCTCTTCACTATGTGCCCTCCGACTTACAGTTGGCGGATTTCTTCACGAAGGCACAGACTCGAGCGCAGCATGGGTTCTTCCTCTCCAAACTCAGTGTTGTTGACCCACCATAAGTTTGAGGGGGGGTGTTAGATGTATATTTACTGTTCATACTTACACATGTACATGTACTGGGCTTTGCCCCCTGGAATATTCAGTTGCTCATTCGTACAGTTAGTACAAAACAAAGACTTATGAAAAATACAAGAACGCCCATCATTCTCTAAATTGTCGTGTCAAGCTAAAAGAACACAATAAGAATAGTAGTTTATGCATGAATGTAGATGACCGTTCATCATAGAAGCAAATTTTTCATGAGAAGATAAGCTTTGCCCATATGCAAGAACAACAATTTCTGAAAAGAAATATCTTCTACTTTACGATATTATAATCCAAAAGTGCCACCAGGAATGAAGCAAATTAATCCCCAGTAAAAAATCAGTGATAATCAAATTTACAGCACATTAGAAACACCGCTGCCTTTCCACCGATAGAATAAAAATACATTGAACAAGCTGACATTCCTTTGGAGTTTGTGGAAATTAATAATTCAAAATGGATCAACAGAGAGCGTGTTAGGCCCATAGAGATTTATACAAAATGTCAATTACTATACCGTTTGTTTGGTTGGACTTTGGAGCATACAAAACAGGCAAACTTCTTGAGAAGGGTTCTGCTATTGATGCAAAAGGCCTGATCCTGGTGCGCTCAAGTGCTCAACCTACACGAAGAACGTATACATCACCACTTGATTGCATGATCGGCTTGAGTGAATTAATGCAGCAGTAGCAAAACACACAATTGTTTATTTTAGCTGCTAATGACACTATGGTCATGACATTTCACACTTACTTTCTTTGTTTTCTCTTAAGCAAAGAAATTAAAAGAAACACTATATTTGGAATGAAACCACAGAAAAAAAATGCTTGAGTAACTACTATTTCCTAATAAAATGCTTTAGAATGTCTCAATGATTGTTTCTTAAAAAAGGTCATCTTCAAGGATCCCTGCCAAGAATAGAGTGAGAGCAAGTCTGCAAAATAACACAAATAAATCATCAATGATATTTTCAGTAATATAAATAACATAATTATTGCACGCTCTGGGTATTATAATCGATCTTACCACCCATATATGAACAGTTCTAGCACGTAGATGATTTATTCACTAAATGCAAGCACTGGATTAAGGTAGACTGAATTATAATCACAATGAAGGAAGTGAAAGCTTGTAAATCGAAAGCTCCCTGGCTTCCATCGCAAACTGAATACGGAGTACATGAATATGAAGACACAAGGAGGGAGTTAGAACCAACGGAACTTTATACAGGAGAATATGCCATTGAGAAACAAATGTGAATAATACCACTTATGTTTATTGACCTCCGTTCAGTGCCAGGTGATGTTGTCGCCATAATAGCACGCGTCACGTAGTCTTCTTGATGCTTTACGATGACCCCTCGTCTTTAATGTCCAATGCTCTGCTCTCCATTGACGTTGATACCCCAAAACAATACCAAACGAACTGTCAGGTGTTCAGATTGCTTCTCCACCATTTATCTACTGTAGAAAAGTTAAAAGGGCAATCGTCTTGCAGTCTCCTTCGAGAAAATATGATCTCTCTATCACGCGACTGTCTTCCACGCGACTGTCTTCCACGACGCATCTGAGTGAAGGGGATTGAAAGGACAATGATGTCGCCTAGAGGGGGGGGGGGGGGGGGGTGAATAGGCGATTAATTTTTTCCGGTTTAGTCTTGCTAATTGCGGAATAAAACTAGGTGTTTAAAATAACAATCCGATAACTTAAATAAACTAGGCTTACCTATGTGCACCAACAACTTATGCTAAGCAAGATAAACAACAAGGTGATAGCTATAGAATACTTCAAGCACGAAGGCTATCACAATGTAAATTGCATAAGTAAATGGCTCGGGTATAGAAATAACCGAGACACGCGGAGACGAGGATGTATTCCCGAGTTCCTACTTGTTAAGGGAGTACGTCTCGTTGGAGAGGTGTGAACCGACACAACGGTTCGACAACCACAAAAGTTTCACCTTCTTCTCCGATGAACCGCACCACAAAGACTTGGTTCACCTTCCACTATCGGAATTCTTCGAGGCGGAATCCGGAGCCTTTCAACAACAATCTGGGGCACAACCCACAATGGGATTGGGGGCTCCCGAACGGCTTTCAACAACAATCCGAGGCACAACCTACAACAGGATTGGGGGCTCCCGAACGGCTACAAGTGACCACCAAGGGTCTCAACCACCACGTGGCCGTCTAGGGTCCAAAGACCCAAGAGTAACAAGTTCACAAGCTTTCAACTTCCACGAATCCTCGTGGAGAGCACACCGATGCACCAAATGCAAAAGGCAAGAGCACAAGTGCTCAAATCCTTCACTCTCAAATTCCACCAAAAGAAACTAATGCTTATGGGGGAGAAGAGAGGAAGAACAAAGAAGAGAACCACACAAGAACTTCAAGATCTAGATCCACTAGGTTCCTCTCACTTAGAGGAGAGATGGATTGGTGGAAATGTAGATCTAGATCTCCTCTCTCAAAGCCCTCAAAGATATGCAAGAATCATGGGAGGAATTGGGACAGGGGCAAGCTTTCCAAGGTCAACAATGGAGGTGAGAGAGGGGGAAATTTCGTGCTTGGAAGAGCTGGTCTCTTTGGGGAAGAAGGGGGCCTTTTATAGGTCCTACAAAAAAAGAGCCTTTGTAGGAAAATAACCCCGGAGACTCCGGTCTGCTAGGACCGGAGACTCCGGCCCCCCAGAGACTCCAGGGTCACTCCGGACCCCTATACAGAGAGTGTCGTCCGCTGGAACGAAAAACGAAACTTGAGGACCGGAGACTCCGGTCTGGGACCGGAGACTCCGGCCTGGAGAAAAACTGCAGCAAGACCGAACACGAAAACGAAGATATCTTGAGCATACGAACTCCGTATTCGATATTCTTGGGCTCGTTGGAATCACCACAACGAGCACTGTAAGATCATGCAGAGAAAAATCATAGTCCAAAAAGGGAAGGTAAAACCAAATGTAGAAAGGTAAAACCTCTCTAAAACGAAAGACCGGTAAAATCTTCAAAACCGAAAATGCAACAAGTTTTCCATACGAAATCCGTTTTCGGTGAACTTGGGCTTGTCATGAAGATCACAACAAGCACCAAGACCCAACAAGGAGAGAAGCCAAGTAAGAACCAAGAAAGATGATATGCCAAGAATGCAAAGGTTTAAGCTCTCCACAAAGATGCGATCAAGTTACTCACTTGAGAGCCCCTCTTGATAGTACGCCGTCTATCCTATAACCCGGTCTCCCACTAACATCATGAGACCGATAAAATAGAAAACCTATCAAGATCATACATTTGCCTTGCGCATTCCACTTGAGCTCGATGATGACGATGTTGACTCTCTCAAGTTGAAACACCTTTCTTAATTGTGCTTGCTAGCACATGCTTGATGAAGACTTCTCCAAATGCTCCCCCATACTCCATTATGGGAGGAACTCGCTAAGCTCCGTCTTCATGTCTCCTTAATTTGCAAGCTTCAATCAAATGATATCTTCCGAGATGCATCATATTGAACTTGCACTTCATCTTCTTCTCTTGATATGTATGATGGCTTGGAGGTAAACATGATTGTCCACTCAATCTAATTTTTCAAGTCATACTTGCAATAAGCTCAACTTTACACATGACCATTCTTCATATAAACCCTTGAAAAGAGCATTGGTCATCATGTCATCTTCAAGAGTTCAACACATGAACTCCTATCTCAATGTAAACATTAGTCCATAAGGATTGTCATTAATTACCAAAACCATGCATGGGGGCAACATGTACTTTCAGGGATGCAAATATTTCTAATTCTTTTTTTGATTCTTCTAGGCCCGGGCCGCGACGGATGGGGTGCGGGCAGTCCAAGCTAGAGTAGAGAGTAGGAGGGGCGATGCAGCACCGTCCGGAGCCGTCCGAGTTGCTCGCGCTCTCCATCTGTCATCGTGGCCTGGAGGGAGAGAGCTAGGCCTAGTCTCAAGGATGGCATGCAATCCTGGTTAGATACCTTATGAATAATCTGTGGGCATGTACCATGTAAATATGTGATCTGGTAGTAGAAAATGAAAGATGAGCAGTAAGGATTTCTCCTACTGCACTGCGCTTCAAAATATTGCTTGCGTCTCAACTTTAGTTGTAGAAGGAGTCCCAATTTTTGGAGAGTGTTCAATATTACTACAATAAAACTGTTGAAAGTGGTTTGAAGAGGTTAAAACTTTAAATAGTATTGCTCCCACTGTTAATGATTCTAAAGATTTTTATTATGATGATTGTACCTTTACTGAAATTATAAAGTTGTTACAAATAATTGTTGGTTCTCCTGATGTTAGTAAAAAAAATATGCCTCTTACTAAACATATAACACAAGCTCTTGTCAAAGCTAGGGAACAGAAGTTGGAACTAGAAGCTTTAATTTCCAGGAAATTATAAGATGGTCGGGAACCCACTATTAGGATAAAGTTAAATGAGCACGCCTATAGCCTTACATTATGTTCTAGTACTTAAAACTATGAACGATTGTTCTCTAAATTTACATCTTGCTGATTCAACTATATAGAAACCTTTAGCAAGAGTTGATTATGTGATTTTTATTGCAAATAGGAACTATGTGCCGTTTGATTTTATTGTTATGGATATAGAGTGTAATGCTTCATGCATTAAATACTTGATAAACCATTTCTTTATATATTTTATAAATAGGTGGCTAACCACATATGCCATGCGGTGATAAACCATTTCTTAGAGTGGTTGGTGCAATTATCGTTATAATATACTAGCACACATGCCCGTGCGTTGCAACGGGAGTGAAACATGCGAAAACCAAAATTTAACCCCAAAGCTACCAGATAAAAATCAAGTTGCCATTGATTAAAAAAGAAGGAACTGATTAGATTTTCCATTCTTTCCCATAGCAATCATTGCTCTAGCCCTCTTGATTCGCCGAGTGCTTCCGATTCGGCCAGAGATGAACGGACAAACTTCAGTCCACCTTGGCTGCACATGGCGCCATGGAGGCATTAGTACTTACCTGATCGAATCAAGTGATAATTCGAACTGGTAAAAAACAATTGACTGTGTACGTGTATGTGATCCCCGCTGGCTTAATCAGGTCAATGAAAAGGAAGATCCAAAAACTACAGTTACTGAAAACTGAAAAATGAAAACGGTGGCTTCAACCTATAGCTTATTGTTTACGAAAAAGTTCACCACTTACTGGCCTAGAGTGAGGTATGCTAGTCCTGACACAGCAACCAGCAACCAGAGTCAAGAGGTCTTAGCAACAAAAGCTCTGCAAAATTCCGGCGTGGAATTTTCACTGAACCACACGGACACCTTGGACTGAAGCAGCAGCAAGGGAAACGCGCACCTCAACTTGGACTCGTCGAAGCCGACGGGTAGCCTCCTGCAGGCCTCCGGGGAGGTTCCTCGAGTACGCGATCCTCTTCCTCGCGCTCCCGTCCTCCTCCTCCTCCCTTGGGCTGTCTAGGTCGGACGGAGATTACCTGCCGGCCGGACGGATGGATCGTAAGACTGCTCGCGTGCCGGTTGTCGCCCTCCGGCGAGTGACTGCATGCTCTCCTTGTGCGCTCACCACGCTATTGTCTTCAGCAACAAATACAATCTGAAACGACAAATCCAAGGAGGTTTCCTCACCCTTGCCGTCGAACCAATTGCCGTGGATCTTAATTCTGCATCGCAAATTAGAATTCGCAGAGTCGAGAGGAACTTCCAAGTTGTGGATGTATCGACAGCCTGTGCGTGGAGGTTAGGAAGGAGGCGACCTCGGCCCACACGGACCAGCACTGCTGTCTACTCGTTCTAGTTTTCATGGAAGACTCTGCCACCCAGTTGCCCCGTTGTTCTTCGGCAGCGTTGCTGGTCGACAGCTTGTCGCGTCCAAATCGACAGCGCCGGAATAGTGGCCTCGGCCGCGGGATTGCCCAGAGCTTGCAGGCGGGGAGGGAGGATCTGCGGCAGGTGGTTCCGCTTCAACCACTGAGGGAGGGATACAGCGCTGCTCGCCGGAGATCGAGGAGTTGCGGCCGGGAAGGAGGTGAGGAAGAATTGTTCTGTTCGGATTGATGGTTTGTGTGGCGAGGTTGGAAGGAAAAAACGCGAACCGTTATTTATTTATGTTTTTTGTTGAACCGTTATTTTGACTTACGGGTGGCATAGGTGGGTAATTAATTACAACTTTAGGGCAAATCCGATGACCTACCAAACCAAGCGGCGGAAGACTTAGTGCCTTTATTATTAGGTATAGATGTGGATGCTCCAGCCCTTTGCACCAGTTCAGACTTTTGGTTGTGTTGCCTAGTGCATGAAACTTGACATGGTACGAGCCTAGAATGTTGAGTTCAAGTCCCGGCTTTCACAATTTATTAAAAAATTGCTGGTACCCCCTCTTTGTCCATGTATAGGACTCTCACTACACACAGGCTGGGCATTCGGGTTTATCCGAAAATTCAGGTCGGGTAATTCGGGTAATAAGAAATTCGGGTTCCCAGATATGACACCCGTTTTCTGCCCAAATTTTTTGATACCTGACAATTCGGGTACCCGCAAAAATCGGGTTTGGGTAATCCCGAATTACCCGAAATTCAAATGGCAAACAAAAAAACCATAGCATTAGGAGGCATAAGACGGCGGCTTGCTGGTAGCCTGGAAGGCGCCTCGTGCGATCCGCGCTGGTATTCATCGCCACACAACTGCTGTAGTCGCTTGCTTTCAGGCAGATAGAGGCGACGGCAGATCTATTGCGGGCGGCGCAGCGGTTGCAGGCAGGGGATGCGGACGGCGGCGCACTGAGGCAAGGAGAGACGACGGCGCACTGGGCAAGGGAGAGCCGGCGGCGGTGTGGACTTGTGGCCAGCACTGCTTGTGGCGGCGCACTAGAGTAGGACTTGCGGCTAGGTCGTGGGCGACTTGTGCGAAACGTGGGTCGTGGTCGTGGCACTGGGCATCAGGGTGCAAGCGGGACGACTCGCGTGAGCCCGCGCGTATGCCGTATGCGCCGCTACGCCTAGGCGGTATGCCGCTTATGGACCGCGTGTGTGCCGCGTTTTTTTGCGGCGCCGCGCACGCCGCGTACGTCGATCGGCCACTGAAGACTAATTCCGCTGAAGACAATAACTACAGAATGGGGATCCGATTATAGGAACGAGGGAGCTCTCGTTGATCCGCCGTCCATGCCGCTGCTTGCCGCCGTTGCTGGCCTAGACTTTAGCTGCCCGTCGCCGACCTTGGGTGAGGGAGAGGGAGAGGCACCCGGACCCGGACCCGGAGGAGGAAGGGCGGCCATGGCGTTTGGCGGCGCCCGGCGCTCCAAGGAGAAGACGAGTGCAGCGCTCATGTGCTGCTGCTGCTGCTGCTCGGGAAGGTCGTCGCTGCAGGTTGGCCACATCGGTGGCCGTCCTCCGCTCAGCTCGACGCCCAGCGCCAGATCAAGGCCATGACCGGCGTCGAGGGGATCTGCGTCGCGGCGAGGTTGTGCTGGCTGGCGAGATGCGGCGCCGATGCGGCAACCGTGGGCCGGCCGCATACGCCGCATTCTTTTTTTGCCATTCCGTGGAGGCTCGCAGGTGTAGTTAAATGGGCCAAAATAGCGGCGCCGCAGACGGGCCGCTCCCGTTTGCACTCTGAACTGGGCAGCCAGGACTAGTTACGTGGGGAAGTTGGGCTGGGCCTTTTTTTCACTGGGCTTTCTACAAGTTCGGGTGGTTCGGGCAATTCGGGTACCGTACCTTCCAACCCGTATTTGCTGAATAAAATTCGGGTTTCTAAAACTGCTACCCGATGTAGCTCTCGGGTTTGTCGGGTTCGGATATTTCGGGTTCGGACTCGGGTACGGGATTCGGGTATCGGGTTTTATGCCCACCGTGGCACTACATGTCGTGGTGGGATCACGGCAGATGCCATAGGTATGGCTAAGATGGGGCCGAATGGTCGTTGGGGGAATCCGGGGAGGGTTTGTGCACTCAAGAAGTGCACACGCAAGAACACGCAAGAATATGAACGAAGAACCAAGAAAGCAAGAACACAAAACACACCACGATGTACCCTGCTTCGGGGCCCTCTTGTGGAGGTAACACCCCTACTGCAGCACTATCCTAGCCAGTGTATAGCTCAGAGTGACAAGTACAAGCTGCTCCTCGAGCTGTATGATGATACAAAGGTGAGAACTTGAGGTAAAAGATGAAGCTATGCGGGAGGAAGAAGGCACTCCGAGCTAGATCCGAGGTGTTTCCGGGGTTTCCGAGGTTCCTTCCTCTTTCTCTCTATCTCTTTCTCTTCCTCTGTTGATTGATCCGTTCGTCCCTCAAGCAGGAGGGGGGTGAAGCCCACTATATAGGCCAGCCGGGTTACCATTGTGCCCCTCGCAGAACACTGTTGCCATGCCTCTGCAACGGTCACCACCGTACCACCGTACCTCGGTCAGGGACAAGACGTGGCTTGCCCATCTCCTGTAGCCTAACGGCAGAACTAGCATGTCCCCTCTGACCGAGACAGGACGTGGCCTGGCAGAGCTACCTCGTAGCCTTTTCCCAGACCTCGCGTAGCCAGCGATCAGAGACGTGCAGGCCCGCCGAACCCGGAGCACGCCTCTGCCATGCTCCTCGACAGACGCTCCCGTGTCTGGCGCTCCTGTACCCGGCTGGAAGTGACAGGAGCATTGACTCCTGCCCGACCTACAGCCCATCACCTCGGTTAGCTTGGCACGGACGTGCCGTACCTTGGGTCTTGCGCTTAATATCTTTTACTAGGTCGGATCTTACTTCCTCCCCACAGCTTCTCCTGCACCCACAACACGAACCACCGCACTGAGGTAGTTAGGTCGGCAGAACATAGCTCGGACAGTGAACCTCGGCCCTGGCCAACAGTATACCTCGGACCCCTCTGGGCCAAAATAGGTCGGCCTGCACTCTCCAGGTCAAGATGAAGCTCGGAACTTCCCAGGCCCAAACAGGTCGGCCCTTTCCGTACCTCGGCACAACTTCGAACACCACCTTATGCCAAGCCTTGACCCTACCCGGGGATACTCCCCCGACACTACACCACCGTATATATTTAGAGGCATTATGGTTGGCGCATTTTCCAAAGAGATCTAAAAACTTCCAATTAGGAACACTTTATTAAAATGCCGCAACAGGTATTACTTTTTGATCCACTTTGCCAAATTGCTCCTAACGGTCATATCTATTGGGCACTTTGAAGAAGTGCTCCTGTAGCTATGGACTTTTAAGGGCAGTTTGTCAAAGTGCCCTAATTATAGGCAATGTCATCTGGCCAGTTTCTCCAATACCCCAAATTAAATTATATTCCATTTGTTCTAGCCAAATTCTTTGTATTCTGATTTCGAAACGTGTCATCCCGTCGACGCGATCATGCATGCCGTGTGCACGACGAGCTGGCAACTAGAGCGATTACGCTTAAGTGCGTGTGACAACTGACAACCAGTGTGATGTTGCACGTATGTGTGCTGGGCGCCGGAATCCATCAAGATGTCTGTTTTGGTTTGTACTTGTGCATCTCACCGAGATCAGCTCGAAGTGATCGAGCTAGCTTATGGTACGTGCATCAAATCTCTACTATATAATTAACCAATAGTTGTTTGTTATTTACTCCGGCCGTAGCAACACACGGGGTGCTCTTTTTATTTGATGTGTCAAATCATGTACATATGTTTGCTCTGAATTTTCTATTTCCAATTTCCAGAAATTGCAAGTGTACATATTTTGAGTTGGAGATGAACGTATTCAGATTATGCATGTTGTAGTCTTGCAAGTTAGACACATAGAGCTATATTTTTGCCAATCGTTGGATGATTTTCTGGTACAAGAAATGAAATTCATATCCCCGTTGCAACGCACGGGCAATTTGCTAGTACCGAAATAAAACGGTCTGTCGACGCGGCCGGTCGGGCGCCATTCCAAACTTCACCACGTACGTAACCGTGCACGACTTCCTTGCGACGAAACCTCCGATCGCGCGCACGCCGGGAGATCGCTGGCCATGGTGGTGTGGGTGTCGCTGGGTGTGCACCGAGCCTCCGGCTCCATCCGGGCGACTAGCGCCTCCTCGTCCATGTCGAACACCTTCCGTGTGTTCCCTACCCGCTTGTTGCCGGCGTACATGTCCACGAGCACGCTCGCCACGAACGAGTTGGCAACGAGGTTGTGGTACTTGAGGACGAAGGCGTGCATGTCCCTGGTCCCTGCCCACGGGAAGCATCTGCAGCCGCCGGAAGGGCCCTCGGGAAGGACACACCGTCCGGCCGCACGCCGAGCGCCACCATGTCGCAGAGAACCTCCACAGCCTCCCGGCACCTCCCACCTTGAACTAGAAGGCTGATAATGGTGTTACAGGTCACGACGTCGCCACCGCCTGGGGAGGAAGCAGCGGCGGTGTGGAAGAGACTATGGGCGTCCTGCCGTCCTCGACAAGGCCGAGGCGCACGTACATGGAGAGCATCGTGTTAGAGGGGAACCTGCGGACAAGATTCCGCACACTTATCCGACCTGACACCATTTTGACCAGTGTACTCATCATTGTCAAGTTTACTGACATGCGGACAACATTCCAAGATTTCAGTGACTAAATTGTTCATCCTCACCAACTTCATTGACATTTCATTTTATGTCCCAGATTTCATTTTCAACCCTCCATTGTATATTGATACTTTAGTCCCGGATCTTATATTTCGAGTCAAGCAATGTTCACGTCGTACACACTTTCTTGATGTTTAATTTTTAGCGCTTTAATTTTTTTATTACACATTAAAATTAATTGGTTCTCAATTTCAATCACGTCATATGGAATAATTGTTTAGAAGGTTTGAAAATAATTGCGACGTGAGTGCAAAAGTGTTTGTCACCATGCCTAAAACAATTGTGTTACATGGTTCTAAAGTATTTTTTATACGAATAAAACATTTCAGTTAACTCATTCACAAGAAATTTATTTTTTTCTTGCTACGTAACTTTTTTTTTGATAACTCTAGTGATCCTGCTATCTTAAAAAACAAATATGAAAAGTTCCTTTTTTTCTTTTCAGAAATGGTGGAAGTAGTTTAAGAAAGCTGATTGGGCCAGGCCCATATGCATCATCACGTACCCAACATAACCTTACGCTCCGCTGCAAAAACAGTACACACACACGCGCGCTCCTCTCGATCCCCTTCTCGCGCGCCCGCGATGCGCCGCCGTCGCCTGCCGTCGCCGGCCCTCTCTCGCACCGCTGTTTAACGTCGCGGAAGTTCCCTCGTATCCGCCGCCTTGAAGCCTCCCTGCTCTCGAGGGCGTGCCCACGGCTAACCCTACCTCGGGTTTGGCTCGGTCGCCAGCCTCGACCTCTCCATCCGCCGCGTCGCCTACGCCTCCCTCGCGGGCGCCTTCGGGGGACCTCAATCCTCTTCCGTACGCCCCCCTCCCCCCTGAACCCCATCCCCATTCTCTTGCTCCCGAGTTTGATTGAAATGTACTTTAAGGATAGCGGGTTGCTCTCATGGTGTTTGTGCTATTGCGTACCTGAGCCATTGCTCGGAGTGTGAGGTAACCGGGGTGGCCTACACGACGGAGACGGAGACCATTCGTGAGGGAACATGGTTCCATAAAACTTCAGGCTAATTTGGGTTGAAATTAGTTATTTCACTCTATTTTAACAGGCTAGTTACATATGTTTGGCATGAACTAACGTATCCTGATGTAATTTATATGAAAGTGGTCGAGTCTAGAAAGTAGCTGCTGCATCTAACACTTACCTGGAATTATGTGCTAAACATTTTTAGTTCCAGGTCTAACATCACCAGTTATTTATAAACGAGAAAGGTTGTTTCGTGGACACAAAGCTCACCTGTTCATTTAAAATGACACATGGAGTGTGCCATCTGTTGTAAGACTCACTTTTGCATAGTCAATAATGTTGAAACTTCATATGTGTTTCGTATTGCCCATTCACTCCTATATGACCATTTCATTAAGTTTTGAATCTACCTGCCAGTGGGTTGTACTGCTGGTTGGATTCAATTTTAAAGCTACTGCCACCCATCTATCTATAACTTGATTCATTGAGAATGCGGTCTAGGTTTAGAACTGAAACTATGCAGTTCTGGCATATGGTAGAGAAGCCTTGGGATGCATGTAATATGTATGCTACTTGATAACTCGTATCATTTCTGCTATACATCCAGCTGTTTGCAACAATTTTATTGTAAATGCTGCTATAGATTTATATATATCCTACAGTTGGTACTCTGTGTCTTGGTAAAAGCATGTTGGTTGAACATTGCAAGTACTTGGTGCTAATACCATATTTCTTGTCATTGTAGGTGAATAGAGTCATAGACCTTCCCATGCCCAAGATGAAGGACCTGCTGCTCTCCTCCTCCTGCAACTATGCCGTCGAGGTAATTGACCACTCCCATCGACCCATGATACCTGGCGATTGATATCCCTAGCCATGTCAATTAAGAATGTTGCATAAAGTTAAGTTTCTGTTTGTTCTTTGTAGAGGTGAGTCAAAGGTCTAGTAGGTTGATCTCTCATACCAGAATGTATGCAAACAAGGCTAGGGGCTAGTGATATCAATTGCTAGGTATTGTCCGTGTAACTTTTTTTTTCATGTATATATGCATCCAAGCAGCTAAGCTTAGCACGATTAGTGAAGCAAATGATGAATCTATATTGGACATAAAAAAAGGTCACCGTGATAATTATGAGGCCTTAACCGTAGATATGTGTTCTCAAAGACGTTTAGTTTGTCTCGTTGATCTGGTCCTCCCTTCTTTGACGGTGGTCAGCGAGCTAATTTTTTCTAGCTTTCTTCCATTTGAATTTCCGTGACCTTAAACCTATAATTGTACCTCTATTACATTGTGTTCACTATGTAACA
Source organism: Poa pratensis (assembly GCA_947311845.1). Lineage (NCBI taxonomy): Eukaryota > Viridiplantae > Streptophyta > Magnoliopsida > Poales > Poaceae > Poa > Poa pratensis. The sequence continues at coordinate 84,435,725 of CAMZMU010000033.1, read as the reverse complement.
TAGACATTATGGCTGATTCAGTTAAAACCATGGGACTCGAGGAAAATCTACTTTTGATGTAGCTGTAAGTTCCCACTCAGACGATTTAATCTTCTTTTCAAATATTAGTGCTGAGTTTATCAGCTTAGACACGCAAGCTCCATTGTGTTGTTTCCTGTGATATTTATAGAACCTATTGAGATGCACCTGGAGTGAGCATGCATATGTGAACATCAATGTTTTAAATTGCAGGTTATATCAATATGGCAATGGTGCATTGTTTACCAAACATATATTGCTTATTTTCTTGGCATATGCAACCTTTTGAGTGTAAAGGAAGACTATTGTTTATTCATGTAAGTTCAACTCTGTTTTTTAGCTTTCCGTTCCAATTTGTGCTATCGATTTTCCGTTCTTGGTTCCAGTTTCAGTGTCTTTAAAAGTCTTGCTAAATGAGAATGGCCTTCCAGAGTTGTATAATTTTTAGCTAAATACTTCAAGTCGGTCTGTATATAATTCACCAAATTTCTTTGATGAAACTAATTGAATAATTTTCTTTCAATTCCTTTTCCTCTCATATAATTCGACCACTTTGCCATAGATGCTCTCTTTTGGTTATCAAAGCATGCACTTTTTTGGGTCATAGCACCATTCTCCCTCAGATTACTCACCTGCATTGACAAAATAAGCCGTGTCTCATCGGTTAGGGCACCGTCTGATTGTACGACAATGACAATGGCTCATCGGTGCGACAATGGCTCATCGGTGCCGGCAGTTGTCGAAATGTAGTTTCTGTTTCCGGGGTAGAATTATTTCAGGTAAGTTACATTGTAGTTAAGTTAACAGTTGTCCATTTTCCTGACATTTTGCAGACACAAATAGAAGTGAAGTACTGTGATGGTGTAGAATTCAGAACTAGTTGAATTTGGCGTGCCGTCACGGCACGCCCTTGATGTTTTTTTTTTGTGCAGTATTTTTTTTTTTAAACCAAAATGTTCGCTAAATCGGTATGTTAGAACATCTTTTTATTTTGTCATGAATAGGTAGCATTTTTTGTGTGCATATCGGATATATTGTATATAATATTCAAACATTCAGTGGGTTGAAATGGTCAAACATGTTTGCATTTCGACATCAATATGTAAGTGAAATAAGGAAAATTCATTTGAATTTTATTTTACATTTGCAGAAAGTTCGTTCGTATGGTGTCGAAATATTAGCTAAAATGAAAATGTTGAAATATTTTTGTAATTTGCTATGAGTATTTTTTTTCTGTTTTTTTTAGCATTGCGTTATATTTTGTGGAACATCGGAATATTGAGCATTTGAAAATGTCTGAAAATGTCAGCATGTTGACTTAAATAGTTATTTTTTTTTTAGCATGTTGGTACATCTAAAATTGAAATATTTGGAAAATGTTTCTATTTTTTTATCAGCAGTTAGTCGAAATGGTTGGAATTTTGCGTGGTTTTGTTAGTTTTTAAATTTTGATTGGCAAGTTGTGGTTGTAATATTTCGTAAACAATGCTTTATTAAAGTACTGCAGATGTCCAAAGCATATTAAAGGAATGATTTAAAATTGAGAAGATTAAGTGACAAAATCGCTTAGATGGGGAAATTTTTTCTTATTTTCTCTGCATATTCATATTAAAATGTGCATTATTGTAAATAAACAGCATTCGTTGAATTAATTTAATTCCATAAATTGAAATAGTGAAGTATCTATGTAATTTGCCGTAAATATTGAAATATTTAAGTTAACTCCATAGTTTGAGGAAATGCATTGTAAGGAATTTTGTTAAATTCAATCTATAATTTGAGGAAATGGATTTTTATTTTATGCAAACATTTAATGGACGAAGCATGTTTTAATTTTACGTTCATAGTTAGAGAGATTCCAGCAAAATTACTAATTGTAGATTATTAAATAATTTGGGAAGGTATAATAAGTTTTCATTTTGACTTGAAAAATTAATTGAACTGCATAATCAAATGGAGTACATTATGTGACATATATTAAAGTCTGTCCATAATTTGGAGGGAATTAATTTGGATTTTCCTCAAATATTTGCTGATTTGAAATCTTGAAATACGTTTGCATTATGCTATAAGTAGTGCAAATAATGGTCGGTACCTTTTTCTTTTCTTTTTGATTGCATAGTATAACCAAAGGGAATGTATCTTGCGAGTATTTATTAAATTTTAATTCATAATTAGATGAAGCGCACCTAGAATGTATACAAATATTAGGCAATTTGAATTGTTTAAGTTTGTTTGTATTTTGGCATTAGGAAGTATCAATTTTTTTTGTCGAACATGTTGATATATTTTGGGGTACATCAAATATCTTAGCAACTTGAAATGTTGGAATGTGCTTCTTTTTTTTCAAATAATAGGTAAGTTAAGTATGTAGGTAGTGGTACTGTATATTTATTTGGATCCGTGCTAACAAATGGGGAAAGTTTGTCTTTATTTCATCCAAATTTTGACTATTTTGAATTGTGTAAATATGTTATGTGTTTTGTCATACATAATTAGTGTTGTTTTTTTCGGAGCATTTGTTATATAGTTTAGATAATATCTAAATATTTTAGCAAATTGGAGTATTTAAATATGGGTCTATGTTGCCATGAATTCTTAACTGTAATTAGAGAAAATGTGTTTGAGTTATGTCCAAATGCTGACCTTTTTTTTATGCTATGGTAGCTTCGAATACTTGGCAAATTTGAATGTTTTATTATGTTTGTGGTAAATTGTTTATTATTTTAGCTGCATTATATATATTGTAAGGAAAGGTAGTAGTTCTATTTTGTATAATGTACTTAGCTGGAATTCAATTCGAAAGCAATCCATAATTAGAGGAAATGTATTTGCAATTCTTGGAAATACTTATCTAATCAATCATTTTTGTTAAGAATGTAACTACATAATTAGAGAGTTTTAAGTTATATACTTGCAAATATCTTAGCTAAATCTAAATGATCAATTATGGTTCCATTTTGCCATAAATTTCTTGTGTACCACCATAATTAGATGAAATATACCATGGTTGTGTCTAAATATTATATTCGTATTCCGTCATAATTATGTAATTTTGATCGATGGTTAGAAGAAATATGTTGTGTTAGCATCTATTAAATTGAATTCATCTGTAGAGAAGATGAATTTGTGATTGTTTGTAAATGTGCATGTAATAAAGCATCATTTAAATTTAACTATATAATTTGGGAGAGGTAAGTGTATTTTGAGAAGTTATTATTTCCGATTTGCATAATTAGAGGGATTTTAGTTACGTTATTTGTAAATATCAACTGTAATTCGAATCGGTATGATATGTTTGTGGTTTGTGTTAGATTGTTTGTAAATGTGCATGTAATAAAGCATCATTTAAATTTAACTATATAATTTGGGAGAGGTAAGTGTATTTTGAGAAGTTATTAATTCCGATTTGCATAATTAGAGGGATTTTAGTTACGTTATTTGTAAATATCAACTGTAATTCGAATCGGTATGATATGTTTGTGTTTTGTGTTAAATATTTAATCTAACTCAATAATCGAAGGAAATATATTTAGTTTGTTTTTAAATGTATGTTGATTTGAAATGTTCCAATATGTTTGCATTTTGGCACCAAAAGTTGGTAGGTATTTTTTTGATCATTCTGAAATGTTGTTGATATTTCTGTGATGGATAGATATGAAGATATTGATTTTGTAACATTTGTCACTTCTCTGATTTTGTTTACATAAGATGGTCTATATTATTTGGAATTTCGAAGGTCTGAAATCATCTGGAAATGGTTCCAAACTGTTTGGATTTTTTTTTAATTTTTAATTATTTAGAAACTGGTCTGAATTAAGAATTTTAAAAGGAAACATTGAAATCTATATTTTTTGAAATAGCGCGAAGGTGGCAAATGAAGATTTATCTATGATTTGAAATGTGCAAGATTTGAAATATTAAGGTCACGAAGTATTTAGAATGACTACTTTGGGTTTTGCAAATATTTGAAATAGTTGGTCTGATTAAGTTTCAAATCTAATTTTCTCTTTTTTAGTTCAATTTTTTTTCTTTGCTCAAGTACTACTATCTGGAGTTTGTAAGTTTTTTTTTTTTTTTTTTGAGAATGGCGCAAAGCTTCTGAAATGTTCATCTTGATTTGTTTGAAATCTGTAGAAGTTCGTGCGTCCTGATCTGAATTTGGTGTGGAGCGATTTGAATTTGTAGTTGAAAATTACAGGAGTATTTGGAAATAGAAAGAGAAAAATAAGGGAAAGTGCAATATGCGAGATAATTTGGGAAGTATATGTGTTTTTAGAAATCCTTGAATTTGTTTTAGGTAGCTGAATTTTAAAATTCAAATTGGAAATGTCCCTATTTGTAAAGTGTCAAAATATGGAAAAATGTCCTCTTTTTTTTAGAAAGTGTGGAAATTTCGGAAATCATTGAAATTATGCTAAATGTATAATTTATCTGAATAATTGGAAAATTTGGAAATGTCCCTTTTTTTTAGGAAGTGTGGAAATTTGGAAACCGTTGAATTTATGTTAGATGTTTGAAATCTGTAGAAGTTCGTGCGTCCTGATCTGAATTTGGTGTGGAGCGATTTGAATTTGTAGTTGAAAATTACAGGAGTATTTGGAAATAGAAAGAGAAAAATAAGGGAAAGTGCAATATGCGAGATAATTTGGGAAGTATATGTGTTTTTAGAAATCCTTGAATTTGTTTTAGGTAGCTGAATTTTAAAATTCAAATTTGGAAATGTCCCTATTTGTAAAGTGTCAAAATATGGAAAAATGTCCTCTTTTTTTTAGAAAGTGTGGAAATTTCGGAAATCATTGAAATTATGCTAAATGTATAATTTATCTGAATAATTGGAAAATTTGGAAATGTCCTTTTTTTTAGGAAGTGTGGAAATTTGGAAACCGTTGAATTTATGTTAGATGTATAATTTAGGTCAATAATTGAAGGGAATACGTTATATGAGTTTTTTGAGAAATTTAATTTATATCCAATCAATAATTAGGGGATATCATTGTGTATTATTTGCAATTGTTCATATAATTAAGCATTTGTGGAAAAATTTGCCTTCATATATTCAATGTTGGCCATTTTTATGGATATTGAAAACATGTTTGTATTTTTGTCATAAATAGATAGTATTTATTTCTTCTGATGGGTCGGATATGTTATTCATATTTTTCAGGTGGATTGATTCGAAAATATTGGTTTGTTAAAATGGTCCTACTCGTTAGGAATGCAACATTTTTGTAAATATAATTTTTAAAAGGGATATCGTTCATGTTAATTTGTCGGATGTAGTCAAATATTATCGTCTAGAAGGTTCTTTTTTTTAATGCATCTATTGTGTGGTGAGTTTTGGAACATGCTAATTTTGTTATTTTTTTCGATATGTTGTTCGCATTTTTTCAGAATGCAACATTTTTTTTGTAAATCTATCAATCATCGATATGGTTTACGTTAATTTGTTTGATGGGTTCAGATATTATTGTCTGCATTTTTTTTAAATGTATCTTTTGTGCGGAGAGTTTGAAAATATGTTAAGTTTGAATTTTTTCGATATGTTGTTCGCATTTTTTGCGGAAACAAATTAAAAGGTGTGACTTTGCGGAGAGTTTGAAAATATGTTAAGTTTGAATTTTTTTCGATATGTTGTTCGCATTTTTGGGGAAACAAATTAAAAGTTGTGACTTTCATAATTTTCAGCTTTTTTGTTGTAATTGTAAAATTTATGACACGTAGGTCCAGCTCGTCATTTTTTTTTACTTCAGAAAATCTACAGTAAGAAATAATTTTTTTTTGACAAAGCTGGCCCGCGATGACGTCACCACGTGACGTCGTCCGATGGCGGCCGCCGCGCGCCGTGGAGCTCGCGCCGGAGCAGCTGGTGCGCGCGCGGGCCGGAGATGGCGTAGATCTGCAGGAGGAGGTGTAGGGGAGCAGAACGGGCGGCGTTTTGGGCCATTTCGTCGCCGGAGTCGCCGGCGGCGAGCTAATTGGCGGCGGCGGGACGACGGGCGCGGCGACGGCGATTCCCGCGCCTGCGCGGCGTCCCGGGACACGATCCGCGTCGAGGAGGTGGCGGGAGCGGCGGCGGAGCTCGTGGTGGGCTCGGATTCGAGCGCGGAGCAGGGTCGCGGCGGCGCCAGGCGTCGGCGGCCGGCGGCGGCACGGCGCCGCGCGTGAGAGAGGAGGAGGAGGAGGGGGGGGGGGTTGTGGCAGTTTTACAAAAAAGAACCCGGAATTTTACGTAATTACAAACAGGTCCCTAGCGATGGTTTTTCTGTGAAGGAGTTGTAATTTTTTGGCGCCCGTGTATTTTCTTGCAAAAAAGGCCAGCGCGCTGTGAGGATGACATGCGGGCCCCCCACCGCGCAATGTTCAACACTGTAGATTTTCTACAGTGCTAACTGTAGATACTACAGTGAAGCGGGGCGCGGAGAGGCCGCCGTTTTGCTCAACTTTTATATACTCGATGATGGTGCTGTGAAGTTGAGGTTTCAGGTTTCCAACATATACTGGTGCTATGAAGTGAAGTTGAAGTTTCAGGTTTCAAACATACTGGTGCTATGAAGTGAAGTTGAAGTTTCAGGTTTCCAACATACTGGTGCTGTGCTGTGATGTTTAGAAACTGGTGTCTGTAATAATAGATTCGAATTAGGGGCTGTGGTTCAAATAATTTGTACACTGTGATTCGAATTGATGTGTGCTGTGATGTTTAGAAGTTGAGGTAGGGTTCATTCTGAATTGATGTGTGCTGTGATTCAAATAATTTGAACACTGTGATTCGAATTGATGTGCTGTGATTTGAACAACAGATTTAGGGTTCATTTTGAATTTGCTAGAAAAGGCCTCAGATTAAATTAGGGGTGAAGCGATGACATGTTTGTCTAAGCAGGTTCTTCCTTTTCTGTGTGGATCATTCGGTGTTCCTATGTCTATCGGCGACCTATGGTTCAGTTGCCGAGGTTGTTTCTATTCAACACGTGTCCTTTATCCTGTGTTTTTTTACTTTTGCCATGTACCGATTCTCACTGTCCTATATATATTCATCGTTTCGTTTATGCCAGAATTGCTGGCATGACCTATCACATCGAATTGATGGCATGCTGGTTTTGCTTTTGGCTGGTATTGAGTAACATAATGCTTCTTGGAGGTACAAGAATAAGAACATTGAATACATTAATTCATGAACATCCGCCAACATGTATTTCAGGGTGTCAAGTACTAATACCACGCAATTTACTTTTCAGTGCAAAATCACTTAGTCTAGGTAAGTTCCAAATTTCGTGCAAAAAAAAAAGGTAAGTTCCAAATCAGACAACGGTTGTCCATAGAGATAATCTGGATAAATCTTCTTGTGGGCGAAGATGTAGAAACTATCACGCTAACATCCACTTCATTGTTCACAGTCATGTTGTCTTTTGGATGATCAAAGTCTAGGCGGACAACATCCTGATCCTCTCCGCTAACCTCCCAGCGGTGGCCGGTAAGCGCTGAAATCACAGACGCAACATCAGTCCAATGACCAACGATGGCACACAAAAGGAAACATTGTAATAATCATACTTACGCGTTTTCCTGTACTTAGAATAGCCTGGATCGCAAAGTGACTAAACTGACCAATGACCAGCTCTGCTAGAACAGAATCTTCTAGCTCAAGAAACAAGCAAATGACGGTGCATAAGAACTCATCCGAGCCATACATGACACTGTCCTGAAGTAGATAGTTGCTATGGGGGGGGGGGGGGGGGGGGGGGGACAAATCAGTATCACAGTAATTAAAATAAGTTAGTGAACACCATCAGTTATAGGTGTTTACCTATACTGCCCCAGGGCTATCTCTCTGGCCCTCTGACTTATGGAGTCCTCCAGCTCAATGATTTCTTCACCTTTGGCTAATAAGAGGCATGCCCTCAGGAACTTAGAACCGAACTGGGTATGCTCGAGACTGGTTGACATGTCATCAACCGCTCCCTTGATCAACAGCTGTGGAGGAACAAGTTTTAATGTTTGTGTTAGCCGAGCCTGAGCCGCCCACCTCCTCAGAATACTGCACCCAGCCAGCCCAATATCAAATATATAGCCCCATGAATCTAGAAGTTCAGCCCAATGCGGTAGAGAATTTATGGAATATTGGCCTTTATTGTAGGAATATTTAGAACACTACAATTGATTTTTGACTGAACTATACGCCTTATTTGAGAAACACAGGTCAAGCACACGCATACCTTGGCTTGGTCATATGGGAAAACTCTGAAGCACATGTTTAGTATATCACTTCCTCTTGCATTACAAGCCACGTTCTCCCGAATAAGACATTTCACAATGGCCTCGGACAGGTTCTGGTTATCTGAGACGGTAGTGAACAGCAGCTCCATTGAATACATCCTACATCAAAGCAGGTTAAACATAGGAAATTAGCATTACTGCTGTGACTCTTTAGGATGCATGATTAACAGAAAACACAGATGTCCATATCGGTACAGAAATGTAGAGATCAAAGGCGTATACATAAGGAGATGAATGTGCTTCATGAGGATTCATACTTCACGGCCTTGAGTTTTCAATCGGGTCAGGACCTTGCATTTGATCGAAGTAACATGATGGCAGGTGTAGTAGTATGACATATCACAAATGTAACTCACAGTATTACCCATGCTAATGTTTGATATTGATTTGCCCAGAAAAATGCAAAGAAAGGAAAGCACAAGTATCTTACTAAGCAGGCTTGCAGCAACCATTCCAATCACGCTAATTAACAGGTGTTTTGTATTTTATCCATCTCAAATGCAGCAGCACTAGATCAGTGATCACGATCGAATGGCAGGTGTAATAATAAGACATGGCACAAATGTTTTTTTTTTTTTTTTGAGAACACAGTACAACACAGACGCTCACAAATACGCACACACACTCACCCTATGAACGCACGCACGCACACCCTACCCCTATGAGCACCTCTGAAGGACTGAGCCGGCAGATCTTGAGGTTGACGAAGTCACCACAGGCGCCTCGCTGTTGACGGGCACGTCACCTACCACTGAAAGAATAGCGCCGGATAATCCTGGAATAAATCCAGGTAAATGCAAACGCCCATGCCAAGTCTAGGACTTGAACCTGGGTGGGCTGGTTCCACCACAGGGAACCCAACCATCAGAGCCAAGCTCCGTTTACGACATGGCACAAATGTAACTCACAGTATTACCCATACCCATGCTAGATATTAATCTGCCCAGAAAAATGCAGAGAAAAGGAAAGAACAGTATCATATTAGGCAGGCTTACATGTATCCATTCCAATCACGCTAATTAACAGTTGTTCTGTATCCTATCCATCGCAAATGCAGCAGAACAAGATCACTGATCACGTACCAGACATCGTCAGAGTCATATCCACGACGTACTATCCACCTCCTCCAGGCCGCGTCGTTCCTCTGAACAAATGCGTGAACTAGGCGATGAAGATCCTCTGGGCGGTCCTTGCACGAGCTCAGCAAGGCGCCGAACACCTGGCTGCCATTCTGGCTCTCCATCAGTCTGTGAAGGTGAATCTCGACGACGGTGATGAGCCGTACCCGCGTCTCATCTGCACCGGCTTCCTCCAGTAGCCGAATGGCGTGCCCTGAGGACTCACGCTCCATGAGCAGGTCCAACACCTCAGCGGGGTCGGGATCGTCCTGCAGCAACAGCTGCTCCAGCCTTGATGTCGGTGACGCAGGCCCTTGTTGCTCTGTCGACGACTCGGAGTGCGGCTTGAGGAACTCCAGAACCTGATTGCAGCCCGGGGGTCCAGGATCAAGAGGGTGCGTCCTCCTTGGTTCGTACACGTAGCTGGGGCCGACCTCGTTGGGCAGCGTCAGGTTTCCCGTCGACGCCCCCAGCACCCAAGTGGAGGGATTCTCCTCCTCCACCGGCGTGGTGTCTCGCGGCGGCGGCGGCGGGTGATTTCCGAGCCCCAAGGCCTCGGACAAGCGCATGCCCATGAGGCTCGCGGCTTGGAGGGGGTCGATGGGTGCGGGGCGCGGCGGGAGCGGAGGGAGGAGGCCGTGGCCGTGGAAGGCGACGGGGTCGGTGAGCGGAAGGGGTCCGAGCGTGTTGCGGAAGTCGGCTGCCTGCGGCGTGGAAGGCGGAGGGGTAGCCGAGGAAGATCCCGCCGGCGTCCGTGCGAGGAGGTCTCCGGGTCCGGGCTGGGTGAAGGCGCGCGTGTCGTAGAGCGGATGAAGGTCGACGGGGTTGGCAGGGCGCGGCGGGAGGAAGCTGTAGGTCTCCATGAAGCGCGCGGCAGGGTCGGTGGCGCGACCTGGCTGGAAGGCGACGAGATCGGTGGGGAGCTCGGTGGAGCGAGCGGGGTGGAAGCCCGCAGCGTCGGCCGTGGAGGGAACGGGGTGGGAGCTCGCGGGGTCGGCAGGGAGGGCGGTGGGGGGGGGGAGCGGGGAGCGAATCGTCGACATCCGGAGGCATCTGCGCTTGCTGCTGCGGCGACGAAGGCGAGGCGGAATCCATGAAGTTGGAGGCTTTGGAGGTGGCTGTGCACTGGTGCGGCGGAGCGGAATGGATCTCGAGTCCTTGGGTTGCGGGTGGATGTCGTGTATATATACTGGGCCGAGACTGGAAGGCCGCCGTTGGAGGCTTCTAACCTCCTTCTTTGTAGGTGCCATGTCGGTATTAAGGTAAATAAAATCATCTACTACTCCCGATCCATATTAGTGGGCATAGCTTTGTCTAAATTCATATGTATCTAGTTAAGTATTTAGACTAGATACATGTGTATCTAGACAAAATTGTGCCCACTAATATGGATCGGAGGTAGTACATGTTTTACTACAAGAGAATTTCACATAAATCTGTTACTAAGTAAACTTGAGTTTTAATAATAGTAACGTAATGATATGTTAAACATGCACTATGCCCGCAGAGCTTGACTAAGATGGGTTTAATTTACTAGACCATGCATGATGTAGATTTGGCACGTACTCCCTCCGTTCTAATATATAAAACGTTTTGGCTCTTCAATATGTTGTCTATGTGCATACTAAAATGAGTGTACATACAAAACTAAAATATGTCTATCTACATCTACGTACATTTGAATGTAGACAAATGCTAAAACATCTTATATTTAGAAACGGAGGGAGTACGTTTCAGTAGGCTATGAACAACATGCCTAAACAAGCAGCTTCAAAATCAGAAATGTCAAAGCCACACAAAAAATGTATCAATAATTTTCTTAAAGTCTCACAGATTCATATACAACGATCAAGTAGCCCTATACAGGTCCATAAATTCAATGCCAGCTTATTCAAAAGTACGCTGAGTAAGAAGATGCCGTTTCATCCTCCCGTTGCCAGCATACGATCAAACCCACTTACTCCCGTTGGAGTAATTTTAATCGTGTTGCCACATATAAGACTCCTTGAGCCTCTATATATATACAAGTATAAGAAGTTTGGTATCATTGCTTGTACCTACAAGAATCGTTTCTTAACAACAACAAAAAATGCTTGTATAATAACAGGGCCGAGCCGGTAAAAACTGGGGCCCTGTGTCAAACTATAAAGTGGGCCCTAATTCGGGGTCAAATCCCTACCGAAGTGCCGATTGAGGTTGGGGTGGGTGGTCGGCCGATCGCAAGTGCAAAGTAAGTCGAGAAAGATAGAACACGAACTACAAATCAACACTTCTTGTCAGTTTTATCACGTCGTTAGCTTGATCAGTCGAGAAAGATAGAACGTGAACTACAAATCAACACTTCTTGTAAGTTTTATCACGTCGTTAGCTTGATCAGTCGACAAGTTTGCCTCTCGTGTGAGTCCAGTACACCCATCCAGGTTCCTAAATGAGAGCCTACGGATTTCCGAACTGGTCTTAACTATTAATTTCGTTCATCTTCAAAAAATATCAAACGCCTTTGTAAATATGGCTAATTTTAATTTAAATAAATATATATATACGTTTGTTTTCACACAATGTGGTGTAGCTCCAAGGCATCATTCGTTAGCCTGAAAGGTTAGTGTGTCGATTTCCCCCATACAGAAAAAGACTATGTGTGGCTAAACTCTTTTGTAAGGTTAAAACAATGAAAAAAATACGGTAGCGACTATTCAAACCATTTACCCGAAGTCTGCACGTGAGGCTAAACTCATTTTTTATTTTTTGCGGTAAAAACAATGGATACAAATTATATGCGTCGAGGAGGATTCAACCCATTTATTCGAAGTATGTACCTGAGGCTAAACTCATTTTTTATTTTTACGGTTAAAACAATGAACTAAAATAATATGCGGCAGGGAGAATTCAGAATGATTTACCTGAAGTCTATAGGTTTGGCCAAACTCGACAAAAGTAAAAAAATGATGCGGCAGAGAGGATTCAGAATGATTTAACTGAAGTCACGTGGGGTATCGAACCATTTACCTCACGTAGGACATATTTATATGAGAAAATTCCTTATATGACACTCTCTTAAAATCATGTTCCTTATTTGACACCGATGAAAATTTTCTTCCCTATATGGACTCTTCTCAAAATTTCTCTCCCTATATGACACTCTAATGTATTTTGTTCACCAAAGAGATATAAAAAGATCTTTTTACCCCTGGTGCATAAATGTGACCAAAATATAAAATAAAAAAAATACCTGGCAGAGAAATATTTGTGTGGCCATAGCCCATAGCTGAATAGTACGACATAGTCACATAGCCTTCCCGTACTGTTGCATGCGTAGCAATAGAAAAAAATTCAGCCACCATAATTGGCACCACGGCATGTGAAGAACTAGTGTTTGCATGCGCAGTAGTAAAAAAAATCAGCTGCGATAGTGGGCTCCACCGAATGTAAAGGACTTGTGTTTGCAACTTTGCATGCGTACTACAGTAAAAAGGAAAACAGCCAGGAAAAAAACAGTGGACACCACATGACGGAGCCGTTCGGAAAGAGGTGCGCGCAGTGGGAGAAGGACGATCGGTCGGATGATTGTACACGTTTTCCATTTACACAGCAGTTCTTCTCGTATAGATGTTCCAAACAGTTGATTTAATATTTCTGTTAAAAAACAATCGATTTAACAATATCTTTTTAATAATCCGATGTTTAGCTATGCCTACCAAATATTTAATATTACTGCAAATATTGTCCCGTACAGAATATTGGTCACATTATGCATCACGGGTACAAAGGTCTTTTTATGCTTCTTTGTTGAACAAATTGTACTAGAGTGTCATATAGGGAAAGAAATTTTAGGGAGAGGTCATATAGGGAAGAAAATTTTGACCGGTGTCAAATAAGGAACATAATTTTAAGGAAGTGTCATATAAGGAATTGTCCCTATTTATATCGATCGACCAATCTTTCCGCCACTCTTTCTTTCTTGTTTTCGATTGTATTTATATCGATCGATGGATCTCTCCGATTAACCTCTCTTTTCTTTGATCTCTAAATTAACCCACTCACTATTGACACAATGTTTTTTTTTTACGGGAACACCTTGCATTCCATTTAACTTGTGGACTCGACTACATCGTCCGCCACTGCACGAGATACATCACTCGCGAGATCGGTAAACCATCGGGTCGATCTGTATATTGTTTGGAAAACGCTTTTTCTCCAACCGACCGATGGATCAGTCGGTTTGCATCGTGCGCATCGCTACGTTGACCCAGCCCACACACATCGCTCCATCCTCTCCCTTGTCGCTCCTTTTGTCGATCCAGTCGTCCACGCGCGGGTGTCTGTCCACTAACACAAGACATGATCACTTACAAGTCACATCATGATCACTTACAAATTTCGTATGAATTGCTGTAGTCTTATCTGAGTTTGTGAACGCGAAAATCGCTGGAACTTCGTATCTGGCTGATAATCTGGGCGGCCTCGTCAAACTTGTATGCTCTCTCATACACGCCGGCGGACACAAGATAAAGTTCCCTCTTGTCGATGCTCCGGTCATGGCTAAGCTCGCCAACCAGTTGCTCCAGTGCCTCGAAGTCATGTTGAGCACCGAGCAAGCTGAGCATCTGGAAGTGTCCTCTTCCAGCTTCAGAACCTCACAGCGCCGCCGGACTCGTTCGCACCAACTTCCCCAGTCCCCACGAGGGACGCCCATCCGACGGAGCTCGCGAGCTTCGTCGTCTCCCTCCTTCTCTTCTAGCTGACCATGGATGTGACCCTCCGCCAATCTCTCCGGCCGGCAAGCCCTTCGCCTCACCCAGCTTCGACCTGTGTCGCTCCGTCCAGCTTTGTGTCCGCCCTGTTGAAAGTATAAGCAATTTAGCAGTAGATTTAATCCGTGAAAGCAGTAAACAGTTTATGACTAGAATAACCAGAATTAAACTAATCATGCGATCTACTAAAACAGTAGATAACCAGATAGAATCTAGAGTAAATACAATAAGCAGAAACTCCAGCAGCATATCAAACAGGAAGATCAAGAAGACATACGGTGCAGCAGCAGCAGCTCCGTTGACGTCGCCCATGTCGTCGATGAAGAGATTGGCGATGTCGGGGAAGAAGTCGTCGTTGGGGAAGAACTCGAAGCAGTAGTCGCGCGAGTGCGCTCCCCAAAAACCTGATTGCCCCTCTCCTGTACAGGATCGCAAGAGGCAGGTTTCCGTAGGCCTACTGTCCCTTCAACCGGTGCACGCCGGAAGACGGGATGGAGAAGACTTGGAAGACGGCGGCGCAAGGTTCTGGAACTAGGGCGGAGAGCTACCATGTGTTGCACGTAGTGGCGGCTAGGGTTCGCACGGCCAGTATATATAGCGCAGGTCGGATAGGACGTGGGCGCAGCCGCACGGTCGAGTCGGTAACAGCCCATGATCCAAAGGAATCGGAAACGGCTCAGTAATTAACGCGTCCATTAATTATTGATTAATGGCTCATTAAGTTTTTCCGAACATAAAAAATATAACTCGGCTCGGCGAGATTCCCGCAACCCGCGGCGCGGCGCGTCGTGACGTGGCGAGGCGAGCAAGGAGGAGGAGCGCGCGTGTGGAGCACCTCATTTCTCTTCACAACCAACAGATTATGCTAGTAGTGAAACAGCTCACTATATAAAGTGGTGCAGCTCACTCCCAACTAGCAGTATGGGACTAAACTTTAGTCACGTACACACAGCCAGCAACATGCACATGTGCTAATGAGAATTTCAGAATTTAGTTGGGCTTTGGACCAAAGGCCCACTAGCAAAGCTAGTCAAAATTCCAACACGCCATGCACCCGCCTCCTCCCTGAACAGGCCAGATGTCGTGCCTCCCACGAGCATCATGTTGAAGGCCGAGGGGATCTTGCCATGGACAGCTGGACGCCATGGCAAAACTTGGAGAAGACGACGCCTCCCGAGTGGATTGGTTGGGGTTCACCCGATCTCACTCCGATGGACCTTTGGCGTGGCGGATTCGTGTCAGTTGAGCTTGAATTAGGGTCATGGCGGTGCCTCCATGGTAGAAGCTGGATGTCAGTGAAATCGAGGTATGTACATGTTGCACATGATGTTTGGACATGCTACAAACACATGTGTGATTTGCTAAAGTGTTGAAAATGTAGCAAGCGACATGCTCTTTCACGTTTTTCTACAGACTAGTAGATGTGCACGTGCAACGCACGTTATTTGTCAAACCAAAATAAAGGCGAAGCTTAATATAATTTTTTTTTAAAAAATCATATCAGAGGAGTGCATATTCAGTTTATCAGGAATAAGTTTGTCAATCAGTGAATGCTCATCATTTACACGTATGACACTTGAAGACCGACCACTCTGCTTTTAATTAATTAATTCGTATGCACTCCCACATCTAACTTAACTCGTCCATCTTGATCGCTCAATCACATAACTAAACAGACTTTGGCGAACAATCTGCATGCGGTTTCGTGTTCTTCTAGCAGCTAGTCTGTTTAATCCTCGCAAGCCCTGGCTTCAAGTTACCAAAATAAATATTCATTCTGGGCTCGTTGGAAGACGGAGCTGGGCCCACCTGAATATCTCTGCCGAGTCTCTATTCTGGTCATGACTGTTCCTCCTGCGGCGTCTCTTTGCTTGCACTACGTGCTGTGGCTGGCGGGCGGCCACCTCGCCGGGTTCCCGACTGCACATGTGTGCTGCGCTCTGCTTTCCCGGCGCCTCGCAGCGGAGCGGCGTCCTACTTGTGTGGACGCGTCTGCAGCGGCCGTGGCGATCGAGAACGTCCTCACCCGATCTGGGCGTCCGAGGCTCGTCTCCCCGTCGACACCGCAGACGACCACGACGGACACCGTCTCTATGGCTCCTCCTTCCCGTCGTCGCCGCGGACGCCAGCCGTCTCTACGCGTTCCCGCACGGCTGGACCAGAAGAGGTTGATTCGTCATTGGCCGCCGCTGGAAGAGCTCGCCGGGGCGGCAGGGAAGGACGGCGACGCACACACGCACGGCCGGCCGGCGAGCCGGCGAGCACACATGCAGCACCATGAATATACTTGTTAGGGTCTTCATTCGTTTAACCAAGAAAATGCAAAGTAAAGAATTAGAATGTACAAAAAATAAGAAGAAATGCGTTAAGATAAGTAGAATACATGCCAATTTACTACATTATAATTCTATGCAACAAACCAAATGTGAGTACATACAGGGAGTGACAGTGAAGCATAAGGAGCAGCCAAATAAGTGCCATTAGATGGTAAATTGCCTCCAAAATTAAAATTGAGTGGGCACAATCAATTGTAATAGTAACTTTAGCATCTAAATCTTTTCAGATAATCCAATGGAAGCTACCGGAACTATTAACAGATAGCTAATTGAATATTTGAATTTCAGACCGTAACTAATTTGCATTCACGATATAATTGAGAATTCTTTTGGGGTGGATTCAGATGAAAATGAAAAAGAAATAGAATTGGTGTCCACCTCAGGGTAATGTTTCGTCAACCAATTCATCAGGATCAGATGACTGGGTCAAACCTGCTGCATATGGTCTCAACTGCGAAGATGAAATACACGTCAGAATTCAGATCATCCTCGCTGTGATAAAACCCCGTGGAGCCTTCAGTGAATGGCACATAGTAAGTTCTTGCTCCGTATCTGAGTCAACTGACATGGATCATAATTGACTCATGGAGGACCTCGTGATCTCCTTATTCTCTTCTCGAAACTATGGGTGAGATCCCAGGCCTGATTTCTCAGCCCAAAAATCAATTCCGCTCAGATCGCGCAATCACGGGCTGAAATACTCAGAGAGAGGAGGATTATGTCTCACCAAGGACGGAGGGCGTGTTGCTGCTGCCTGCTGCCCGTGCTGGACGCAGTGGCGGAGGACGAACATCTCGTGTGCGCCCGCCTGGAAGAGTGGAAGCCGTTGTGGTGGACGCACCGGCGGAGGACGAGCATCTCGCGTGCGCCCGCCTGTGCGCCGTCGTGGCCCGAGCCAGAAGAGCTAGACGTACGCTGAGCGCGTCTCTGCTGTCCGGCGGCGGCGCGGTGGACCCTCGCAAGAGGAACTCGGTTGGGGATCGGGGTCGTGACTCACACCGCACGATACGAGCGACAGACGGATTTTTTTGAGTGCCCTGCCGCGTCGGTGTCGCAAGCCGCTCGTCCTCTGCCTCGCTGCATCCTGCAACCACCAGCGCCGGCCGCTCTGGCCCCGCGCACCGCCGCCGGCCGATCTGGCCACGCGCACCGCGTCGTCCGTCTCTGGCCGCTTCAGCCTCGTCCGTCCCTAGCCGTTCCGGCCCCGCGCCCCACGTCGACCGTCCCTGGCCGCTCCGGCCCCGTGCCCCGCGTCGGCCGTCCCTGGCCGCTCCGGCCCCGCCCCCCGCCGCAGGCCGTCTCTGGCCGCTCCGGCCCCGCCGCAGGCCATCCTTGCAGCCCCACGCCGAGCCGCCGGCACCGCCGGCCATCTCTGGCTGCTCCGGCCCCACGCCGAGCCGTCGCCGCCGCCGGCCGTCTCTGGCTGCTCCGGCCCCACGCCCCGCCGCCGGCCATCCTCCCCGCCAATCCTCCATGGCCGCTGGAGCCCTGCAGCCCGCATCCCGCCGACGGCCATCCTCCCCTCCCGTCAGATTCACCAAATCTTTCGATTCCATGACTTGTACATCCAATTGCTATTTGGAATTGGCGGAAGGGATTGTTCTCGACATGTGTTTGAGTGGGCGGAAGGGATTGTTCCGGGAGAGCAGAAATAAAAGAACGAAGGGGTATGGTGGTAATTTAGTAGTATTATGTGATTTGGTGGGAGGGCAAAACGGACAATGTTGAGTTGTCAAACATTGGGACGATCTGGGCCGTTTGATCGGATATTGAAGGGCTCAGATTTAATGTATCCCAGCAAGACAAGTTTGCTCTTTTAATAGTAGTATAGATAAATTGAGATTTGTTTCGTATGATGTTGGCTTTTGCTACATGACATAGTTCAAAGTGCTACAATATTTTTTGCTACACGGTCGTAAATTTTACACGTCTGATTTTTTTTGCTACACACAGTGCTACAAACGACAAACAAAATGTTGTGTTTGACTTTTTTCTGCTACATTATCAAATGCAATATTTTCTGAATTTTCTTTTGCTACATGCGATGTTACATACATA
Organism: Poa pratensis; assembly: GCA_947311845.1. Lineage (NCBI taxonomy): Eukaryota > Viridiplantae > Streptophyta > Magnoliopsida > Poales > Poaceae > Poa > Poa pratensis. The sequence continues at coordinate 84,417,170 of CAMZMU010000033.1, read as the reverse complement.
GACACAAAAGCTACATGCGAAACATTTTTCCTACATAGATTGGATGCGTGAAATTGTTTCACTTAAATGGATCTGACGGTTTTGAAGGCGGTTGTAGGGAGGCTTCCCTACAACCGACTGACACCTAGCACTTGAGGGGTAAAACTACTCTTTATTCATTCAAAATATTCAGGGGTACAAAGAAAAATGTGGAAAATTTCAAAATGCGGAGTGCCGAGCCAGACATGTTGATGTCGACCAAGCCCTAACGAAGAAGCAAACTTAGCGGGATTATATATAGACAGGCCGGCCGTCCCACGAACCGATTCGGACCAGGCGTATTGGTTTTGAATTGGGCTTATGATGGGCCTTGTTACCAGAAGCTTCACGTAGTTAGGCCCAGCCGCTCAGGGGGACGCAGCTCACTACGTCATCTGCTCCGGCGAGGATCACGGCGCGCCTCCGCCGTCTTCTCACTCAACCCCGCGTTCCTTCCGGCTGCCCACAACTGGGACAAGCTTCGCGGGCCTCCTCCACTGCTCGTTGCCGGCGGCGACATCGGCGCGCCGCCGTCACCCCTCCCCCCCACCGTCTCCACCCCGCCCAAATCTGACTTGCTTGTCCATCCCCGGAGGAGGGAGGAGGAAGGAGACGTGAGCGATGCGACAGTCCCAACCGCGCGAGCTACAGGGAGGGATCACATGTGGAAGGCATGTCAGTTACGCCGAGCCATCCATCTATGGCGCCGTCCAAGGTATGCCGAGTTTCTACCTCCAGAACTGCATTGATGTTTTTTTTTCTTCCTTTTGCCGGGCAGAACAGCATTGATGTTATGCCTGAATACGACGTAATTTTTTTCCAAACAATTCCAGCGCGAAAGTGGGGAGAGAACCCAAGATTGAAGACAGAGGTTATGCCAGTAATGTTGCTGAACTGAACCCCAACAAAGTGAGCGTGCTGAAAGGTGAACGCTACTGCACTTTGGGAAGAAAGAAAGAACCTCTCTGGGCAATTCAGTGGTTGTTGGTGCTTCAGAGGAATCCGGATTCATTCTGGGGCAAGAAACTGGGAAAATAGCGAGGCTGATGTCCATTTGGCAGTAAAGTTGTCGCCGGATATTGGGAAATTGATTACATCCAAGTGCTCTTTCATTTTTGACAGTGAAGGGACACCTTTGACGGGAATTGCTGCTTGCAAGATGTTCTTAAGCTTGGGCTCTGGCTCTCACCGGAGACCCTCCGCAGGTTCTGGCGCGCTTCGCAGCTGAAGCCTAGGGATTTTCTTGACATTCTGGTCGGTTTTGGACAAGGTGCAGCAGAAGTTAGGAACGCGAGATTTTTATGGAATTTGTACAGATGGGCTTCGTGCCAGAGCAAGGACTTCCAACATCTTCCAAGGTCGAATGACATGATGGTGTCAATACTTGCGGATGCTCAGATGCTCAACCAAGCCGAATCACTGCTTCTCCTGCTGGATGACAACAAGGCTCTGACCGATGCGAGGGGACTGTTCAGTCAGGTCACCCAGGCGTATTCAGAAGCTGGCTACCTTGACAAGTCAGTGGCACTTTTTGATCGTGCAAGGTATAAGTGCTTGATTCCTTCAGCTTTGTGTTATCAAGTACTTCTAAAACTTATGGTCAGAAGGCCAAAAGAGGACTTAGTTTTGAGAGTATATTTGGACATGCTTGAAGTTGGATTAGGTTCTTGCACAGAAGGAGATATTCTTGATTTTGTTATCAGTGCTTTGGTCAAGAGAGACAAATTCTTACAAGCTATTGGTATAATTCGGCAGTTAAAGAGTTTGAACATTGAAATAAGCAAGGGATCCTTGTTAACTGTTGCAAAAGAATTTTGCAAGAAGAAGGACACTGGAGATATGATGAATTTCTTGGAAGAGTGGAGGTATTTACCTGAGCTGCGTTTTTGCAATAGAATGCTTGCGTCTTTGTGCACAAATATTGGTACTGACGAGGCATGGTTTGTCTTCCAAAGATTAGAAGCCTTAGGTTTTACTCCAGATGCTACAACCTTTGGAATTTTCATATGCCATAGCTGTAGAGAAATGAAACTCAAAGCTGCATTCCTTATTTATCTGAGTGCTTTTCTAGACATATTGAACCTAAAGTGTGTGCTTATAATGCTATTATAGGTGGTGTTTTCACGGAGGGACTGTACAGACATGCAAAGTATATCCTTGACGACATGATCGAAAGAAAAATAATGCCCGAACTTATAACATATAAGGTACTTCTGGCAGGATATTGCAAGTATAGGCAGTTCGATGATATAGAACAAACCTTGAGAACTATGAAAACCAATGGTGTAGATGATCTACCCTCTGGAAACTGTGCGCTGTCTAAGGCCTTATCCTTCCTAGGCCTAGACCACTTAGGAGTGAAGGTCAAGAGAGATAACTCCGTTGGTTTTCTGAAAGCTGAGTTTTTTGATTCAGTAGGGAATGGCCTCTATCTGGATACCGACTGCAAAAGGTTTGAGATTTCGTTGGTACAGATTCTTGATAATGCTTTTTACCCAGATATTAGCCCAGATATAGTCAATGCATGTCAGCAAGGCAATGTTGCAAGTGCTCTTCTGGTGAAAGATGCATCTTTTCAACAGGGTCATGACATTTCACCAGCTAGCTGCTCAGACCTAATAAAGTCATTATGCGCGAGCCCTGCACATGTTGTGGATGTTATTGACCTTATGGAGGAAATGCCATGTACATTTGATAAATTGGATGCTCAAACTTTAAATTTAGTCATCAAAACATTGAGTAAGAATGGGATGTCAGCTCGTGCAAGTTTGGTTTTGGACAGGTTGTTCAGAAAAGGCTTGCCAGTTAGTCAAGATGCTTATACTTATTTGCTTATAGGCTTCTGCACAGAAAGGAACATAGTTGGGTTCTGGGAATGTTGGAATGTTGCAACAAAATTTAATTGGTCACCTGTCAGCAAGGATGTGATTGCCATCATCAGCCACTTGTGCAAATGGGGAATAATCGAGGAAGCTTTGAAACTTATAAGCGTGCTGCAGGACTGCTACCCTAATTTTTTTCTCAGTGCATATTGTGCACTTCTCAAAGAGTTATGCAGGACTGGTTACACCACCGTTGGATGCGCGATGCTTGAGGCTCTCCTAGAAAAGGGTGTGGTTGTGGGTTGCTCACCAATTTTTAATGTGACAGAGGGCTTCCTAAAGGAGCAGAAGACTGTTGAATCGATTGGACTGTATGACATATGCCTTAACAAAATCAAAGTATCAGATGTGTTCACCCATCACTTTCCATTTTCTTCACTAGCATGGTTTGATGCAGAACGATGCATGGACTTAGTACAATCTGTGATGAAAATGGAAGGTTCCGATGTCTCAGCTTGCAGTTGCATTGTGAACGAATTACTGCAGACAGGAAAAGTAAGTCAGGCAATGTCGGTTGTTCAAGCATCCACTTTGGGGAAGAAATTAAGTGACACGTTGCTAAATTCCACCCTTCAATCATATTGCTGTCTAAACAATTGGAGAAAGGTTGAGGCAGTTCTTTGTATAATGCTTAAGATACGTGCTAGCATTTCTATTTCTAGCTACCGCTTTCTTGTTCGTAGAATGTGTGAGCAGAGTCAGTTTTCTAGTGCATTGTGCCTTAAGGAGCTGATCCAACATATTGACAAGCCGACAGATCCGATTTTATACAACATTCTGATATTCTGTCTTTTTCAGAGAAGAAACACCTTGCAGATTTATGATTTATTAATGGAGATGAAACGTAACAGTATTTCTCCAGACAAAACCACATATGACTTCCTTGTCTATGGGTTTGAAAAGTCTGGAGATACCGATCGTTCAGTTAATATGCTCGATGCTTGCATTGCGCAGGGATTAACACCAAGCAACCGCAGTCTCAGAATAGTATTGAGTCACTATTGCAGGTCAGGGAACCTTGAAAAATCACTAGAGTTATTTCATCTTATCAAGGGCAAAGGATGGAAGCATGGTTTAGTCGTTGAGATTACTCTCATTTCAGCTCTTCTTTCATTTGGAAGATATTCTGAAGCAAAATCATGTCTGAACAACCTAAGCAGAAGTGCGCTAATTATATCTGACATCACTTTTGATGCCCTAATCAAGGAATTCTGTGGACAGGGAGACATGGAAATGTCCGTTAATCTGATAAATACAATGTTAAAGAATGGCAGACTTCCAAGTGAAGCTAGTTACAGCTCTGTTATATACAGACTATGCGTATTGAAAGAATTTGATCAGGCTCTTGATTTTCTTGCTGAGATGCAGTTGGAAAATCTAGAACCAAGTGAGATCTCATGTGATGTGCTCATGCGTGGCCTGTGTGCCATGGGAAGAACCAGTGATGCTAAGAAGATTTTGGAAATACTAATGACCTTTGGTTCCGCACCTTCCTTTAGCATGTATAGAACTGTTTTTGATAACTACTCTAGGTGTAACAATACACTGGAAGCCGCAAAACTTCTGCATGACATGAAGCAAGCAGGACACACACCCAAGTTTGAGATGCAGTGGTCTGTGATAAGCAATTTAAGCAGCACTGGTAGGAATACTGAAGGATATGAACGACCTATTTTGTCAAACCTTATTTCTTCCAGTGATCTCCCTGTGAAGAATAATAGGAGAAAATGATTTTTTATGCAAAGATATAGCCAATTCTGATGGCGGTCAGCCTACGAAGAACCCCATGGTGGCAGTGGCACTACTCCTGCGGCCGCACAGTGTTCACGGGCTGTTCCTGGTTGCAGCGTAGCCACTACTTCTTGCGGTATAATCACTGACCCCACGCTATGTTTCTTGGAGAAAATTTCTACTCTAGCCAGATGTGTAGTATCACCTTGTTGTCTTCCTGAATGGAAAATGGGATATATTACCAAAGTATTAGAGTTGCATGGCTGACCAAGCAATAAATTCTCTTTAAAAACATGTCTCATGAAATAATCTCCCACTTTCCAAAATAATGCAGTCGTGTAGCTTATTCATTATTAAGCTAGAAAATGACCTCTACTGTGTAACTTAACCAAAATGAATACTCATATAAGTCTGTTATCAACACAGCACAAACATAAGATCTCATACACACTTTAGCAATCTACAAAGTTGTGGCCAGTTGTTTTAATTCTTTAGACACTTTAGCAAACTAGTCGACGAACTACTCTGGATTACTTGATATCGAAAGCACCTTGTCATTATCCTAGCAGGACAGTCTCTCTCGAAAGCTGTTTTTGGTAGTTTAACTATCTCTCAGCAAGTAAAATTTCCACATGCTTATCTTTTAATTTTGTCTAACAGAGCTACAAAGTTAACTTTCATAATCAATTGCTGAGTGGTGAATTGCATATTTACTTCTCCTGTCCAGCTTTGGTGATCCGGTTGAAGCAGCCTTTTCTCTGAGCGAGTGTTTTTCTTTGGTCACATTGTGGTTCCACTCTAGCAGCTTGAAGGAACCATCAGGACCATTGTTCTCGTATCCATGATGAGACAGACCGGCAAGTCGGCAACAACCCAATGGGGAAAGAGAAACATCACATCAGCAACCTCCATCGAATGCTGAAGAAAGGGGTCATTTTAAAGCAAGATATACCATAGCTTACTGCACAAGCTTCTCAAGAGCTGGACATATTTGCGCGATGAAATGGGAATGGCCTGTGATAAGGTATTTACAGCTGTACAAACTTATGAAGGCCCCAGCAATCCTACTCCACTTGCAGTAAGTTTCTAAAATTCTTACTTACTGCATTGTGAGTACTGTTTCCATGAATTTACTGTAATGCTGATAGTGAATAATATCTTTTCAGTTCATAGCACCAGCGTTGCAGCTACGCCTACACCCAATAAACACCAAGAAAATGACAGACCTTGCTTACTACAGAGCACGGCTGAGAGTGGGTCGCCCAATCTCAAACTCACATACACATTCCAGAAGCATATGTTTACTAGCTCTCCAGAAACAAATATCTTGCTTGCAGAGGAGAATGTAGTAACACAAGCTCTGAAGACTTTTTGCGGCATACAGACTATCCCAACTATAGATTATCTTTACAGTTGTGCATTCACTACACAACAGACAATTCATGACCTCTAGCAAAATCTGATCACTTGCAGCAGGGATATACCAGGGCAGAACACGAAAAAGGAGAATTATTCAGGATAGAATTGGGGAGAATGATACTGGAACTCAGAGTGCAATACACCAGTCTGGTGGTACCTTCTCGTTGTGCATCAGTTCACCAGTATGTGCAACTCTTGGAGGTAAAATCACTCAGCATAAAGATGTTGTTTTCCGACAAACCATATGTCCAAATTCAACGAAACTTCTCCAGAATTAATAACGCAATATATTTGATTTACTAGATTTTACTGGGCAGTTTTAAATTTAAAGTTCAAAATTTGGGAGAGAAATTGAAAAGTGCTATTTACTCACAAACCGCATGTCCAAATTCGATGAATCTTTCTCAGAATGTGTAAGATAACATATCAGATTTATTGTATTTTTTTCAAATGATTATGGTCAATTTGAATTTTGCCTCTGTCGTTCCTATCCGTTGGATCAAAATCGGATGGCAGATTAGTAGGCTAAGTCTCAACGCTGACTTGATACACCAAGTCACTGAAGCTGAGTCCCCGTGCGTTGTGGCCTGAGCCACCGGCCATACATCGGACATCGCCACGGCCGCATCTTCCAACATGGCGCTGAGTTTTTTTAGGGCAACATGGCGCTGAGCTGGTCATCGCTGCGGCCCATCAAAAGATCGCATGCCCGAAAAACCTTCCAGCCAGTTCCGCTCGCGCGCCGCTGCCTGCCTTGTCCATAAACCCTGATCGTCGTCCCGAGTTAACCCTAGTGAGGCCCCAAATCCGATCTGCGCTGTGAGCAACCATCATGGAGGGCTCGTTCCAGCCCTCCACCGTCGACTCCGTCAACCCCACGGCCACCGACAACGCCGCAGCAACCAGCGCCACTGACCAGTATCCCGCCTGGGTTCTCCTCGAGAAGGAGGCCTACTATCACGCCAATGAGAACGCCACCACCGCTGAAGCCAAGACGTTCACAGGCCACACCGTCAAAGTCACCTTCTTCCTCGCGGACCCGCCGGCCGTCTCCTGCTTCGGTGTCCACGGCCCTGACCTGGAGCAGGAGGACTTGCTCGTCCAGCCACGGGCTGTTTTCTCAGAGAAAGATCTCGTCCTCCTCCGCTTCGTCTTCTCCGTCCGCCCCGGTTGCACCGTCCAACAGAATAATCCCGCCCAGTACTTCGTCTACGAGGCCGGCCACGGCAAGCCGTCGCTCACACCGATCCCGACTTCTGGTCGGCCTAACAATGCTCCATCGTACCCCAGTGTCGTGCCGTTCGAGGATGGAGATGTGAATTTCCTTGTCGCGATCTTGCTATGACGTCCCTTGGGCACTATGACCTCCACATCTTCTCGACCAAGACGTACGAGTGGACCACCAGGCCATTGCAGCTGCAGATACCTCCTGCCATGATAAGAGAAGACCTGCCAAAGGAGATGATCCACAAGGTGATCGCTCTTGGAGCAGGTACCATAGGCTGGATTGACCTCTGGCGAGGCATCATCGTCTGCAATGTGCTCCACCCAGACCCCGTCCTCCATTTCATCCCGCTACCCAAGCCTGAGTTCAACCTGCGCCTCGAAGGTGACCCGCGGCAGATCCGTGATGTCACCTGCTGCAATGGCTTTATAAAGTTTATTGAGATGGAGCACTATCCTTATAGCAATAACAAGAGGAATTTCAGGACGACCAAGGATCTTGACAGCGCGGTCGTCCTCCATGATTCGGAGCTCTTCTTGCCCAGCCGTGAGGATCTAGAGGAGCAATCATGTCCTCTCGCTTGGAAGATCCGGACATGCTATAGGCACACTTCTTGGAACCTTTGGTGCAAGGGGCATACTCTCCATGTTGACGACATCTTGGTCAAGACGCCAAGTTACTATACCATGTTGCCTGAGCTGTGGGATGATGATGCTGGAAAGTTCACATTGAGGAACCTGACAGCATTTTGCCCGACACTCAGCAATAGCATTCATGGTGGGGATATTGTCTACCTTGTTTCTAAGGTAGGCATGTATGATGAGGAGGCATGGGTGGTTGGGGTTGACTTTCGAAACAAGACTGTGGAAGTACTCGAACCATATCGTGCTGCGAGATCTAGTTTGCATCAGATGCCCTTCCTTGCCTGTACATTCCCCGGATATCTGAATACAGCTCCAAGGTATCTACACAGTGATATCAATATTCCAAACTAACTGTATATTTTCCAAATTTCCACAGATTATTTTGCCTAATGGCATTTGACATATTTGCTTTCTCATTTAAGGTCATGTGCGCCCGAAGATCAGAACTATCCATTGAATATTATTCAAAACAATCTGGTATGCAGTAGTCATCTTTGTGCGACGATTTTTTATCTGTGTTCAAACTGATTTAATTGAACTATCTCTTCATGGCGACCCCAGCAGAACATGCAGATCGTTCACCCAGTCAACGGCTTCCCAATCCAGCCACAACTTGCTGTACCGCCACAGATTTTTCCACAAACCCGGCGATACAAGTTCATTCCAGCAGGGCCAGGTAAGAACATATTCAATTCTTTACCCCTTTTATTTTACTGAAGATATTTAGCCCTAAAGTATTTGTAGTTATTAAACATTAGTCTTTGATAGTTTGGTGTCATCATTTTAAGAGAAGTGGACAATATTTTCCATGGTGTCACGTTACATGGATTATAGCTGCCAATATTACCATTAAGATACTAAGCTGGTCACAATTTCGTGTACATATAAAGTTTAGCACTCTTGTTGCCGAGCCTGAAATTTGATAGAACTTTCAGTAAAGGATTGTGAGTAATGATAAAGCACCATTTCTATAAGTTGCGTCTTATGTAGCTCTCTTCACCAGACAAATGTAAAACAGGAAAGAGCTTCTATGTGTTATATACTGCATCCTGCGTTCGACATGGCCAATAAATAAGAGAGCCCGTCGTATAAACTAAAACATAAACTCAGAATGGGAAAAACTATATAAAATTAAAAATATAGCTGATCAAAAGTTTGTTTCAGCTCCTCTTTAAAGAGAAAGATATATACTGAAGGTGAAAGTACACATTGTAAATAAAGTCCATGTGGTAAGTCTGAAGTTAACCTCATGCAAAAGTGAGGGTCTGAACAGGGTCACCAGCCGATGATTTAATTTTTAATCATGCATAGCATACTTCAGTCATTAACAGTGCGTGGAATAATTAGTTTGGTTCTATTGCAGCAATTCACTTTGATGAAGGATATTTTGGCCAACTACCGCTCTTAATGCCACCCTTCCAGCCGCAGATGCCTCAGGAGCCAGCGTCCTCGGCTGTGCCCTTCAACACACTGATGCCTCAGGTGCCGATGGATGACCGGTTTCTTTCGCAGATGCCTTCAATGCCAGCATCTCTGACTGTGCCCTTCGACACACTGATGCCTCGGGTACCGATGGATGCACGCTTCTTGTCACAGGTGCCTCCGGTGCCAGTGTCCCCGGCTGTGCCCTTCAACACAATGATGCCTCCGGTGCCCACTGTTCATCATAGTTGACTATAAGACACTGAGTCCTGGATGCATCGTAGCCAATTTACATCACCTTTGTGGACATCATGCTTGTGCTCTTTTACCTTGCAGTGTAGGATCTTACAAGCTCCGCAGCTAGGGGGGAAGAAGTGCACAACGCTGCTCTTATCTTCGGCCATTTGAAGTTGTTTGTAAAAATATTGTGATTTGATATTTCTGTCTATCGTGAAAACACAAAAAACATTGCCTTTTGATGCATTGATAGAAAATAAAAGTTTATGGACAAGTCCGGGAATGGATGAACACCCCACCATACAAATCGGCAGAACGTAAACAAACTTTGTTGCAAAAGAACGTAAATTTCAAAACTTTGTTGAAATTTATCATGGGACGACCACGGGCTAGTCTGCAAAATGGTGATTGATTTCAATTTGCATGGGAATCTAACACTGGGTTCTGCCTACTTTCAGATTTTGCATGTAAACTAACTGCAAATGTAGATGCAGTCCCATTTACGGTAAGGAACTTGAAACAAAGATTAATAAAGGTTCCATAATGAAAAATTCTCTGAATATATGAGTGATGTTTCGAGTCTACATCATAGTCAGCAGCATTCGTTCCTCCACTTAAGAATTAAATAAGTTTCTCTGTCATACTTTTTTCTAAATAAGTTGTAGCTTAGATATCTTCGTTTTTCAATTAAGATGATGTATATCAGTATATGCCAGTCTTGGGTGTGTTCAACAGAGGGAATTTTTCTATCACCAGTGTGTCACTTTATGAGAAAATATATGATCCATAATACTCGTTTATAGTCTGGGACTGTTAAGTGTCAACTTTCTTGGCTATATGAACCATCCTTTCACGCTCATCATTCCCACAGAGAAAACTTGACCCATCAGTCATTTGATCTTCCAGCTAGAAACTGAACTTAAGACGTAAGAATACTGCTTATAACTAACGGGTAAACCTTGATTTGGTGCAGGATTGAGAGTGACTGGCAGGGGACATGTACACCAATTTTTTTCAATATTAACAAATAAGCACATTAAGCGCAGACAGAGAAATGACAGATAAACACACTTTTAGTAAGAAAATATAGTTACCTGAAATATAGCTATCATACTACAGTGACCAAGACCAGCTTCAGATACCTGAAACGACCCTCCAGAAAAAAAAACTACACCTGCAAAGGTAGAGTGCAAAGTTGCTCGAGAATGACCACTGCCAAAAAGAAATTATTCAGAGTCTTGTTCAGCTTGTTGCAGTTGTTTCTCTTGACTGCGAAGATAGATAATTCCTGCATAAACCTTGCTCACAAATTGCTTGAGCTCACTGAAGAATTGAATCTTTTCTGGCAGAAGCACCAACTATGTTTGTTCACGACTCAGTGGAGGCATCTTTGCGCTGCTAAAGGTGCCAATTTCGCTACCGTGTGAAACACAGCCCAATTGAATAGTAGAAGGTATGAAAGCTGATGCCTGAATTTATTTTGGACATAATACAAGCACAGGCAAGTGCAAAGAAGGATCTGTAGCCAATAGCCAGTGGAGCAATATGTCATCCCCGTGTGTGGAGTTCCATGAACAAATGTATTTTCTACGTCATCCCTATGTTAGCACCACTCCGAAAAAACTACATATCCGCGTAACTTTCCAACATTGTTTTAATTTCAGTGACAGTCTTAGCAAGCCTTTTCACGTGCATATAGGCCAACACAACCTTCAGCAGCACACTTGAGAAGTTTACTGCCAATTTGCTAATTTGGCATGAGGAGCAGAATTCATGTTAGCGTTTTACTTGGCACCAGCCAGATCTATCCACGTCTGAATTTTAACAGTGCTTGATGCTCGTTTCTAACCCACAATCTGGGAGCTCAAAAGCTGACATACTAATTCCTTTCAGTCCAGGATGTGATTTCGACTATCTGGAAGAATGCATTGCATCCTTCGTGCTACCATCTACAACTGTGCGACCTGCCTCCTTGTTGACACCACTGTCATCCATCAACTTTCTCATCTTCTCCGACTCTAACCATTCCCCAGCTGAAGCATAGATGTTCGAGAGGAGCACATAATCCCCACTGTCATCACTCCTTACTTTAAGCAATTGTCTGTTCGCGTGCTCAGCCAGTTCGATCTCACCATGAACCCTGCAGGCCCCAAGAAGAGTCCTCCAGATGACAGAATTAGGCTCGACCTTCATGGTGTCAATGAACTCAAACGCTTCTTTCAGAAGCCCTGCTCGACCCAGCATGTCAACCATGCAACCATAGTGCTTGACATTGGGTTCAATCCTGTATTGATGTTGCATCAAGTTGAAGTACTCACGTCCCTTGTCAACCATCCCACCATGGCTGCATGCTATAAGTACTGCGACAAAGGTGATCTCATCAGGCTTGACTTTCTCTTTCAACATTTTCTTGAACATATCTATGGACTCTGGGACATGGCCATGCAGTGCCAATCCTCCTATGATTGAGTTCCATGTCGAGACATCCTTATCTCGCATCACCCAGAACACCTCCAGTGCACTCTTCATGCTACCGCATTTTGCGTACATGTCGATCAGCGCATTGCCCAGGACGACAGTAAAACCAGTTCTCAGAAACTTCTCTGAAAGAGAGATGTAACCGTTTGCCAACATCTAGATCACCGGAGTCGGCACAAGCTGACACCAAACTGAGCATTGTGACAACATCAGGCTTTTGGCCCACATGCTGCATCTGCTCAAACAGCTCCATGGCATGTGTGTGCGAGCCACATCTCACATACCCAGATAACATGGCGTTCCAGGACACAACGTCACGCTCAGGTACCTGGTCGAACAGCTCCCTTGCTCGTACCATCTCTCCCCTCTTTGCATATGCAGTAATCATCACATTCCAAGACACAAGGTCTTTCACAGAACACTCATCGAACAGCTCCCGGGCAGCACTAATGTCCCCTCTCCTTGCACACCCAGCGATCATAGCCGACCACGCCACGGCGTCCTCACGTGCCCTGCGGTCAAACAGAGCACCTGCAATGCCAAACTCTCCGCAGCTCGCGTGCATGCCAATGAGCGCGTTCTTGACGAACACGTCGGACTGGCATCCAGCCTTCACAACGTGGGCGTGCACCTGCGCCCCGGTGACACCCACGCCCATGGCGGTGCACGCCCGAAGCACAAACGGGAACGTGATCTTGTCAGGCCTCATGCCGCCGCGCCGCGCCATGCGCGCGTAGAGGGAGACGGCGTCCCGGGGCGTGGCGGTGTGCGCGGCGCCGCGGATGAGTGTGTTGTACATGAAGAGGTCCGGGTGGGGGATTTGCTCGAACACCAGGTAGGCATGGGCGATGGCGCCACGCACGCTACAGCGGAGGCAAAGATGAGCTCGCGGAGCGCGGAGGGGTCCGAGAGGAATCCCCGGAGGACCAGCAGGGCGTGGACCTGCTTGATTTGCCGGAGGCTACGGCACCGACGCCACAACGGCGGCTGCCGGCGCTGGGTGCCCGACTTCCGCAGCATCTGCGCGTCAAAGTGCGACAGTGCGCCGAGAGAAGAATGCACTTTCCCTCTTTTTTTTATACTTTAACGCCCCATTTGAAATAAGTAGAAAATTTGGAGGGTACGGTTCTTATAGGAGAAAAATTCCTCAGATGCCATTTTAGAAACGAACACTTTTAAAAATTTCTCGTGGTTTTTATTCTCCTTATTAAAAAAAGAAATATATTAATATCAAAATGATAGCAAATACATTCAGTTTCCCTAACAGCATAATGCACGCCAAAAAACAAAAAAGAAGAGAAAAGCCCCACGTGAGCGATCGGAAGGGACACACATTCAATATGTTGTTGATTGCATTGCATTCAATACTATGTTGTTGATTTTAGGAAAAAGTCTATTCTAAACCTTTAACTTGTGGTGCTTAGCAAAATTAAACCCCAAACTCTAAATCTCGGTAATTGGCACACTGAACTATTAAATGCTGGTCTAATTTAAACCCTGAAACTGTTTGTCAAACCGGGAAAAAGAAAATCCCGGCCGGGAATACTTTGTTGTCTCACTGCCAAGATGGGTCCGCATGTCATGTTCATCTTCTCCAATCTGTCTCTCTCTCTATATGGATCCGAGACAAAAAAAAAACATGGAGCTGGATGCTAGACGACCGTATCGTCAGAGTCGATCTAGTTCCGGAGCTCTCGGATGGCGGCGTCGGCCCGATCCGATCGGTGACTGTGGCCACATCCAACGGCGAGTCCAGGAATCAATTGGAGGGTGGGCTCAAAGTTAACAAGAAAATAGTCATTATTATGTAAGACATGAAATTATTTAAAATATATTTTTCAGATATTATAATAAAAATACAGCTTACGGTGGACTTTTATTATAATAGAAAACAGTGTGCATCATTTTGACGAAGAAGTTGGGGGTGTGTTGGCGAATACCGTTGCTGATGCGTCCAACCCTCTGGGTCGTAGCCTCCCGTTCCTAGTGCGCCGTGTCTGGTTAGTGTACAATCTGTCGGTCGATCGCAGGCGAGCAAGGATTGGTGCTCTGCTTGTGGATCGAACAAGAGTAGTTTTGTTTTTTGAGAAACTTGACACGCTTTATTAATTGTTAATATTCAGAGGTACATTTGAATTATCGTGAGGTGTTCTAGCCACAAATGGCGCCCGACTCCTAATAAAGAAGTAAACTTAGCAAGCATATGAGCTTCATAATTGGAATTCCTGCGTTCATGAGAGAAAATGCATTTTTCGAAATGAACAACACGTCCAACAATCTCCTTGAAGATTGGACCGTATCTTTCAAGAGTACCGTTCTTGACATCTTCAACCACCTCTTTGCAATCAGAAGCAGTGTGCAGAACAGTAAGCTAAAGATCGGCAGCTAAGCTTACTGTTCAAGTTAGGCGGTAAAACAGAAATTCGACAGAGTCGTGGCGGAGACTGATTGTTCTGAGTTGGTCCGGCTCTGGGTCGAGAGAGGCAACAATCGTGCTGTGATCAGTTCGATCATTAGTGAAATTGGTGAGCTATGCGCAAACTTCACGTCCTTTGAGCTTGTTCAAGTTAGGAGGACAGCAAATAGCGTCGCCCACGAGTGTGCAAGGTTTGCATGCGCTCATGGGAGTACCAGCCGACTGGGTGGAGGAGAGCCCTTCTTTTCTCTCTTATAGCCTTTTAGCTGATTGTAACTCTGATTATCCTGTAAACATCCCTCCGGATGATGTAACTGTGCTTAACGCCTAAAGCAGCAATTTTTTTAGACGCGCTCTTTTCCTTACCAGGGTACCTAAGGGGACTGGAAGGTTTTTAATGAGGCGGACTTGCTAGCTTAATATATTGAGAGTTTGAATTCAAAAAAAAAAAAAAAAATCGGCAGCTAAGCTTAGGGCTTCTCTACAGACTACAAGCTAGTGATTCCACAATACCAGGATCATTCAGACCATCAAAAACTATTGCCGAGGAACCAGAATAGTTACCTCCTGAATCCCTGTATACAGGTTGTACGTCTTTGTGCGTTAGTGTGCTTGCGAGTGGGATGGTAAGAATTGTGTGGCTGGGCTTGCTTGATTCAATGGGCTGGGTAATGAACAAGCTCCAGATTAGTAGTAGATTTTTTTTCTTTTGATATTTTGGAGGGCAGGCTTGAGCCTGTTTAAGCTCCCCTAGTGGACTCGCCTTTGGCCACATCCCCGCGGTGGAGCCATAGCTCCTTGTTGGACATGATAATGAACCGGCCAAACCCGTCGAGCTGCTCGCCTCCTCCTTCCCATACTACGCTGTTCGTTGAGGCAGCTAGTACGGAGCACCCAGGGTCATGAATTTTTCCAAGTTTCTAGGTGACACTAACATGCCTGATTGCTTGGTCCATGGCATGGGCATTAACACAAACGGTTAACGTGCACAAACATAGCACTTCATTGTTAGGCTTAGGGGCAACAGGGACGTAGTTAGGCTCGACGCCATAAGCTAGAGAGCATTGTGACGATGCCCACGGGCCACGGCCGGCCGCAGCTATTGCGGAGGTAGCTGGAGCAGCAAGGAGGTGCACGTCGTTGGCGAGACAGCCGCGCAGCGGATGTACAGACTGGCGCAGCTGGGAAGCAACACGGACACATAGCTGTCTATGCCGACACCTATGACGCGTCGACGCACTTGCTGGCTGTCGTGGCCGAGACATGCACGGACGCAAGCAAAATTCTTGTCGATCGAGTGCGTAGCCAGTAGCTCGCTACCTTTGCTGTCCTCGGGCCGCTTGCTCCTGCGTTCCTCCCTTGCCAGCGGAGGCCGAGACGGACGGCATTCATGTGCACCCCGCCGAGGATTGGTGCCTGTGACGGTGACGGACAAAGGTGATGGGTGGGGAGAAAAAAAACAGGATGACAAGAAAAAAAGGTTGAACATGGATATGACAAGTGGGCCACTGCTGTCAGTGGCAGTAGAAATTTTAGATTTTTTTCTGATGTGCAAAATAGGTTCAAGGTTTAAATTAGACCGGGATTCAATAGTTCAGTGTGCCAATTACCGGGATTCGGAGTTTAGGGTTTGATTTAGCTAAGCACTACAAGTTCAAGGTTTAGAATGGACTTTTTCCTTGATTTTAAGAGGAAGGGACACGTATATGGACTCATCTTGTGTTACATCAAAACTCACACACAGGCGGACATGTTGTGTCGCACTAGTCTCCAAACAAGGTTGTATTGAACGATTAACCAAACGCTAAACTATGTTTCCAGGAATTCCCTCTAGCTTATAAGATGAACGACCCGCATTGTGGTAGATCTCGTGAAACAAGTATGTTCACACCACATTGACACGTCTTCCCAACCCAGCATGGCCTGATCCGGTGGCCCGGTGCTAAGGATCAATTCACGACGTGAGAAAAAATTGCTGAATCTATGCAAATATAGAATCACAAACTGTTGATCAACTCACCCTAATGCTGCATCAATACACAACCAAACAAGAAGGAAATAGTCTTAAATTCCACTATCAGAATTCAATAGCTCGATGCCACAAATATTGAGACTGCTCCTTTTTTTGTTGCGGGAAAACTTCCAATCTATTATCAACTTTTTTTGTTGAATTTAATCTATTATCAACTATTAAATAGCTTTTACATCTTACCAACGGACAGGGGGGCATTTGCCCCCCCCCCCCCCCCCCCCCCCCCCCCCCCCCCCGTATTTGCGGACTTGGATGCATCTTCGCCGTGTTGTCCGCAAGGTTGGCCGAGCGCTGCCTACAGTATCAAATGGCATAAACTTTGTGGACATCTCCGGGGATCGTCATGACGGTGTAGCCGACGTCGAGAACCACTGAGGCGACGAACTCTTCTTTGTTGTTGTGCTCCATATCGAGCTTGGCGGTGGTGACGTGGAATTCCTCCACGAGGAGGGTAACCCTGGTGTCGGCCCGATCACCACGCCTCTGATCATTGCGGAACAGTTCCTCCGCGCGCGACTAGCCTCTCGAAATGGATGATATGCTATGTTGCCTGATACTTCTCAATCATGCTTGTGCCATCGAACATCAAAAAGTATAAAAAATGCACGTCTTGTTTTATAACATATGCCACATGCCATGCTTGTTTTATAACAACTTCCACATGCTTTATTTACATTAAATATCATTTTATGTACTTTCTGGGACTAACATATTAAGAAGATGTCATGATGCCGGTTCCTATTCTATGTTGTCCTTTTTTCAGAAAAGCTAGTTGGGTCGGAATTGGACGGTATTTTACGGGGATAACTTTTACGAAGATACGAAGGAGTCCAAAGGGTAGCCGAGGAGGTGACCCAAGGGGCCTAGACGCCACCTCGGCGCGTCGGAAGGTGGGGCCGCGCCGGGGGTCGTATGGCACCCTCGGGTGGCCCTCGCACCGCCCTTTCGCCTATATATTCTCCTCGTCCTGAAAACCCTAAGCACCCGATCAAAAATCCGCGAAATGTTTTGTCGTCGCCAAATCTAGTTCGATAGGGTTCTCGAGCTCTTCTCTGCACCCTGCCGGAGGGGAGATCATCACCGGAGGGTTCTACATAGTCATGTCTGCCTCTGGAGTGATACGTGAGTAGTTCTCCACGGGACTACTTGACCATACCAGTAGCTAGATGGTAGTCTCTCCACTTTATGCTATCATGTTTAGATCTTATGTTTAGATCGTATGGGCTGCATAACATGATTAAGATCATCTTATGTTACGACCCAAGCCTTCCGGTGACGGGTCTCCGCTTCGCTTCAAAGTTAGCCTCTATCTTCATATGAACTTGGATCACCATAAAACAACAAAGAATTCAATTGTTTTTTCTATCAGATACACATTGCACATTTAGTACGGTAAAAGTCCGGTTGCAACAGATTGTAGTAGGAACGTGGAAATAATCCACGTATCAGTCAGGTGTTGCGTCCATGTACAAAGGAAGAACAACCAAGCACCCTCAAACCTTCACTTCGCCGGGGAGCATGCTGGTCTGATCCCCTCTCCCCCCGCCAGCTGCTCGGGTGGGGGGGGGGGGGTATCCGGTTCCTCCTCTGTAGTTAGGGTTTGGTTTTGTAGGTCGTGGTGCATCGCATTAAGGTGGTGGGAGTGACCCAGATGAATAAATCTTCCGCAACTCGAGTCCCACACCGGCGGTGTCCTTCATGACAGCGTCTCAGAGTTGATGGCATCGTGTGTTTGTCGATCCCTCAATTGGCGAACTTAGGGTTCATGGATGGTGTCGGCGAGGCGGCGGCGACGACCCCATGAGGTGTGTCTCCCTTCTACTTTGTCCTCGTTGTTGCGACGTTCTCTCCGACGTCATGGTGGAGCAGGAAGGATGTGTCGTCGAGGAGTACGTGCAGACGGTTGTCCGCGGAGATGACAACTGGAAGATGGTGTATTCTGTGCTGTGATTGTGGAAGGAGGCTGACAGTTCTGGCTTGCTCCTTCAACATCATAGTCGTATGGGGTGTCAGTTCTGAAGTTCGATGGCGTGTCCGGGGTTGCTTCTGGCAAACTATAAAGCTACTGATCAATGATGGAGCCGCGTCAAGCTCGGTGATGAGGTGATCTCTCTCACTTCACTTTGGTGTCTGCTTTGGTGGTGCCAAAGGAGAGGGATAGACATTGGTTTATCACATAAGATTATTCTTCAGATCCGTTAGATCAGTATGCACGTGCTTTGTATCTTGTTCTTTTATTAATCGTATTACCTTGAAAAAAATGCACCGTACAAACTCTACAAACTAGGGCCACTCCCCGCAGAAAAAAAGAAAAACAAAACTCTAGTCCCCACGCCAACACGGCAACACGTATGTATCATACACGTGAGCTAATGAGATCGCCGATCATGATGGCCCCGAACGGCTTGTTCATGGCTGATCTCTGGCGAGTGGAGAGCTCCTGTGCGACGATGCGCATGGTGGGCCGGGCGTCGGGGTTGGTGCGGACGCAGGACAGGGCCACGACGAAGGCGAACACCACCTGCGCGGCCAGCTTCCCGTCGGGAGCCTCCAGCCTCTGGTCCAGCAAGTCCCTGAGCATCAGGAGCGCCGACGACTTGCCGACGCCGGCCTGCGTCTCGTCTAGGCTGTACAGCGAGCTGATGAGCCCGCCCGGGAACTTGCCCGTCAGGATCTCCATCGCAATCACGCCGAAGCTGTACACGTCGCACTTGGTCGTCACCCTCAGGTAGGCCAGCTCTGCGACGCGGCAAGAAACGCAAGCCCGGTTAGTGTCAGCTCAAGCAATGGCGGGCGTCGATTAAGGTACCTGGTGCCATGTAGCCGTAGGAGCCGGCGACGGAGGTGCAGTTGGAGCGGCCGGGGTTCAGGAACCTCGCCGTGCCGAAGTCTGACAGACGCGTCTCGTACTCGGCGTCCAGAGGACGTTGTTGACCGAGACGTCGCGGTGGATCATGGCCGGCGAGCAGTCGTGGTGCAGGTAGGCCAGCGCGTGCGCCAGGCCCCTGATCGCCCGCATCCTGTCCGGCCACTCGAACCTCTCGCCGCTGCCACCGTACAGCACCTTGCCGAGGCTGCCCCTCTCGACGCGCTCGTAGACAAGGTACATGAACCCGCCCGTGGCGCAGAACCCGTGGAGCTTGACGATGTTCCGGTGCCGGACGTGCGTCAGGGCCCTCACCTCGTTCTCGAAGCTCCTCTCGCTGATGCCCCAGCACCCGTCCCCTGTCTCCGACACGTCGAGCCTTTTCACGGCCAGGGAGTAGCCGCCGGCGACTTCCGCGCTGTACACTCTCCCGAAACTCCCCTTTCCGATGCAGTGGTCCTCGTTGAAGTGCTCCGTTGCCGCCACGATCTCTTCGAAGGAGAACTGCACTTCCTTGCTCCATATGGACGCCTGCAGAGTCCGACCAGTCGTGCTCCCGCTCGCCGTTGTTGTTGTTGTCTCTGCTCCTGTGTCTTGGCCGACGGTTCGCCTCTTCTTCTTGCAGACCACCAGTAGCAAAGCAGAAATTGCAGCGACAGAGATGAGCAGCGCCGCACCAGCAGACAGAGCGACAGCAAGGATCAGCCTCGTGCTCTTGTGTTGCCGTGGGCCAACTCCGGCGCCGGTGCAAGGTTTCAGGCCGGCAATGTCGCCGCACAGGCCCGGGTTGCCACTGAGATCCAACTCTTTCAGCGAGTCCATCTTGCCAAGCAGAGCCGGCACCTCTCCTGTCAGGTTATTGCTGCTCAGGTTCAGGTGAAAAATGCTGCCCAGTTCCGTCAGCTCCACGGGCACGCCGCCATCGAGCTCATTCCCCGATAGGTCCAGCTTCAGCATCGTGGCGACGTCCCCCAGTGATGGAGGAATCGGTCCTGACAACTTGTTGTGGCTCAGGTTAAATTTTTGCAATGGTAATTCGCCGAGCTCCAGCGGGATCGCGCCGGCGAGAATGTTCGATGCCAGGCTCAAATCATTCAGTGCAGGCATGCTGCCGAAACCGGGAGGAATTGTCCCGGTGATCTTGTTGCCGTCCAGGTGCAGATACTGGAGGCTCGTCAACTGCTGTGCCCACTGCTCTGTTAGCTCGCCACCCAACAAATTCCCAGACAGATCGATGTAGTACAGGTTAGGATGCGATCCGAAGATGTCCGACACGTTGCCGGCAAGCCGGTTATGGGCCATCCTGATGCGTACCAGCTTCGTGAGGTTGCGGTAGCAAGCAGGCACGGTGCCGGTGAACTGGTTGCTGTCCAGGCCAAGGTACGTGAGCCTGGCGGCGCTCAAGCACAGCCCCTGTGGAAGCTCTCCGGAGAAGTTATTGTTGGCCATGCTGACGACGGTCAGCTGGCGGCTGGAAACCGGTGGAATGACGCCGGAGAACAAGTTGTCGAAGGCGATGATGTAGATGAGGTCCGGCAACCGGAAAAGCCCGGCCGGCAGCTCGCCCTCCAACATGTTGGTGCTCACAGACAGCTTCTGCAACGCCTTCATGTTTCCAAACTCGTCCGGCAACCGGCCGGTGAGTTTGTTGTCGTACAGCCGAAGAATCTCTAATCTCGTCAGGTTGCCCAACGTTCGGGGAATGGTGCCCGAAAATCCGTTTTCGGCGAGGTCCAGCAGCCTGAGGTTGGTCAGGCTCCCGATGATGGCCGGGATGGCGCCGGAGAGGTTGTTGCTCGCAATGGAGAGAAATTCCAGACCCGACGCCACGCCGACCTCCGTGGGGATCCCGCCGATGAAATGGTTGTTGTCGGCCTGAAACACGGCGAGACGTGTCCACGCCGTGAAGTAGTCCGGCAAGATCTCCCCAGTGAGCATGTTCTTGGAGACGTTGAATTCCCGTACATTGGTCAGCTTGGCCCACGACACCGGCAGCTCCCCGGAGAGCTTGTTAACCGCGAGGCCAACCACGCTGAGGTTGGTGCAGCGGCTGAGCTCTGTCGGGATGGTTGACTCCAGTAGAGCGATGCTGACATTGATGCGCTCCAGCGACAGGAGGTTGCCGAGAGAGACGGGGATCGGGCCGCCCAGCGGGTTGCTGTGCAGCTCGAGCACTCGTAACCCCGAGATGGAGCCGAGCGCCGGCGGTATGCCGCCGGAGAGAAGGTTCTTGCCAAGGACGAGGCTCTGGAGTTTTGTCAGGTTCGCGAGGGACGGCGGTATACCGCCGGTGAGCTGGTTGGAGGAAATGTTCAGGTGCACGAGGTTGGGCATGTAGGTGGACATCGCCGCCGGGATCGGGCCCGACAAGTTGTTGTTGGAGAGGTCAACGGACGTGACGCTGAGCAGCGGCATCGTGGACGACGGGAACGATCCTGTGAGCGAGTTGAAGCTGAGGTTGAGGCTACCGAGGCTGGGCAGCGACGAGAGCTCGAGGGCGTCGAGCGTGCCGGCGAGGCTGACCCCGGTCACGTCGAGGCGCACGACGCGGCCGACGGCGTCGCACGACACACCGCGCCACCCGCACACCGCCGTGGAGTTGGCGGCGGCCTCCCGGTCCCAGGACTCCAGAGCGTCCTCCCCTGCCCGGGGAGTCAGGGTATCCTTCCACTCCAGGAGCGCCTCCGCTTCTCCCGGCGCCGACCTCGCACCGGGCGGCAGCTGCGAGGTCGACAAGAGCAGGAAGAAGGGGAGAAGCGCGCGCCGCAGCGACGACGTTGTTGCTTCGTGGCGCGTCATCTCTGAACCGGCCGGAGTGCTGCCCCAACCATGGCGCGCGGGCGTTAAACCTCCTCGATCCGAGACGTGGGGGATCGAGGTGAAGCTCACGACGTTTTCTCGTTTCCCGACGCCCGTCTGTTCCTTTCCTTGAAAGGTTAGAGGAGTTTTTCTTGCACAAAACTTGGTTTTAGCATCAGACACTAGTAGATTATTGGTGGTCACCATAGATTAACGTTGGAGTAGAATATTATCACTCAAATTAGGTGCCACTAGAAGATTATTATACTCCCACGATCACGATGAAGAGCTTCTTCCCTGTTCCAATCTCTTCCTGGAAGTTCAGCTGCATTTTTTATGTGTCAATGTCACACAGATCCAAGTGTACACAGAACCGAATGACGTTAACATATATAGTTTTTGGCTATCCTGACGTTAGTTAAAATATCTAAACTGGTAGTGGAGAGTAACTAAGACTAATAACATGCATATTAACCAGCTAAGTTCAGCTGCATTTTTATGTGCCACATCAGACAGATCCAGGTGTACACAAAATCAAAACATTTTTGTTCTTTTGCAGGTATACTAGTCTATATTATTACTCCCTCCGTCTCAAAATATAAGGCGCCCTTTAATTTCGCTGATCAACGCCGTATAATTTTGACCATGATTTATACTTATAATATGTACTCAAAATTATCATAAAGATGTACGAAATTAAAGAATTTTGCAAGACACTTATTCAACGGTACCATATATAAATTTCCATTCAATATATTTTGTTATATATTAATGGTCAAAGCTGAGTGTTCAAGACCACCTTAAAATAACGCGCTTTGTACTTTGACACAGAGGGAGTACTTTTATACTGCAAAATAACATCAAGAGGGTAACATAGATGGTCTCATTTATTAGCTACTAGTAAACCCATATTGTTTTCGAAAGTGCTGAGTACTATAACTAGCTAAGTCACTCCATTCATCTCTCCTTATTAATAAGATGCCACGTCATTTTTTAATTTAGGCTACAGGCAGCTTCAGGCACTAACGAAAGCCGCTCAACGGATAAGTTACGCCCGTAATTATCTTCAAAGCTATAAGACAAACCATTTGGCGAGGAAATAGTTTTTCACCCCGATCTATTCAGAAAAACTAACTAGATTATTTATTGCCACGTAGATAACCTGCTCACGTTGACCAAGAAATGGAGTACTATTCAACTCCGAGAAAGTTGCTCATCTTTTATATTCTTGGTTTGAGTGGACTAATATAATCCAGCTATTTGATTCCTTATATTTATATCCTTGAACATAGGATAGGCTTAGATGTACTGGCTAAATGTTTTTGTTCTTTTTGTTCTTTTGAGGTGTGGTTAGGTCTCGTAATCGATCTGCTGTAGATGTACTGGCTGCACGATTTGTAAAAACAATCATCACGTTATTGCCCGCACGGCGTACCGTGACGTTGTGGAAACCGCGTTTGCTTGCGTAGTTGCATCTGGTCTCGTGCTTTTTTCTTTTCATTTTCTGTCTGACGCTCTTTGTTAACACTATTGTATAATCCTGCATAGTAGCCACTAGCCAGTCTCAAGATTGTACATCGCAGATGAAATAGTCAAAATAAATGACAAACGAAAACACACTAATGTGTAATAGTAAAATTAACACAAGGAGTAGATAAGTAGTCTTTTTATAACCTTTCGGTAAAATGATTGAGTCCTGGCTTATATAGAAGTCAGGGGATAGACAGATAAGAACTCTTTTAACGTCAAATGAGGCGATTGACTTGGCCCGACGTGGAATTGACGACACCCCCAGAGTGGACATCATCGGTCACATCAGCCCAATTTTACAACACTCATCTTGGCTTTTATACGTTATAGCCTTAGAACTTTAAAAACTCGAGCGGGGAAATGTGAAGAAAAACACGTGGTATACTTTGCTATGTTGCAGAAATTACCTCGTTAAACAACTTATGTGAGAAATTTTAGAAAAACTCACTAAGCGAAAATGAGCATAACTCACTTAACTCTAAAGTTAAGTGATCCCCAACCTTGCATCAAGTCTTATACAATTTTACGAACACATCTCTTGACACAAGAGGTTGGTAATGTGAACAGATCAGCTATATTTTCGCATGATGTAGTATGCAAAACTCTTACTGCGTTCAACTTTTGCTATTCACTTGGGTACGTTTCCTAATTGCTCTTCACATAACCCATCTGAATTTGTGCAACACATTCAACGTCGACATTATCTTCATAGATAATAGTGAGATTTGGACGGTGTTCAATTCACAGCTAGATGTGGCCAACCATCCGATCAAAGTTAAACACATTCTTGTCATGTTTCATATATTGTTATGATTTTCGAAAGGTTTGTCGAAATTGATACTACACTTTTCATAGACGATTTACAAGAAACTATAGTTTCACCACAAAGGAAAACATACAGAGAATGAGATTTCGATGTGTGTGAGTTCAATAGTTTTCTAGCATCGGCATATGCTACAACCAGGTTAGATCCAGGATCAAACCACACCTCGGACCAAATTTGTATTAAGTGTTATAGTTAGCCTAAGACTAGGCCAGATCAACCATTTCACAAATATATAGGTAGAAAATTCATGCACCTCCGGCCATGGCCCTGCTTTTAGGGGTGTGGATCTGCCCCTGCGTATAACCGATAGATCTTGATTCTTTCGGTAAAACAAGTCAAATCTTTGGTCCCTTGCAGATATCAGAAGATATCCGAGCCAACGGTTGTCGAGCTAGGATAACTTCCTTCTTTCTTTTGAGAATGCAGAAACAAAAGACGAGCCTATCAATGAGGATGGACACCATACTTGTTTGATTGTTTCATCTGGCTAACTAGCACTTGAGCCTTCATCTTCTACCGGTAAACTTGGCGATGTCCTTAACGCCTTTCCAATAACTCTTGGTAGGCTCGGAACCGCCACTCAAGTAGAGAAATTCTAGTCCTAGAATTTTTTGCCCGATTTGAGCGGGTTCTTGCCCTTTGTATCTCCTGGTCACTAGGGACCTGGAAGGATGGGTCTTCTCAAATTCAAATGTTTCAACACCTTCTAGGTGTAGGCTGACTGGTCAGTGGTCACTAAAATTTCATCCGGAGAATGCTCAAGTGCACCTAGGCAAAATGTGGTTTTTTCCTAAGTCTTTCATTTTGAATTCCGACGTCATGTAGGAACTCGCTTTCTCAATATTCTCAGGCGAATCAAACATGTTCAAACTGTTTATGTACACTGAGATTA
Source organism: Poa pratensis (assembly GCA_947311845.1). Taxonomy (NCBI): domain Eukaryota; kingdom Viridiplantae; phylum Streptophyta; class Magnoliopsida; order Poales; family Poaceae; genus Poa; species Poa pratensis. Next base: position 84,391,753 of record CAMZMU010000033.1, on the reverse strand, counting down.
TACTCCAAATCCCATGGCTGCAGTCACCGCAAACACGAACTAATAATCTAGCAGCATACAAAGATGGTAACAACGGACGAGCAAAGCCGATTCGATCAAACACGTACCCTCTTGAACTCGATCGGCCTACATACATATACTACGAGTTTAATTATCACAATTGCTAAGTTAAATCACATCTCGTCGCGCCGGCCCGGGGCCCCGGAGCATCAACATCTTCTTTACCGGACAAGATCAAGATCAGGCGAGCGGCGCCCTGGAGACGTGGACCTTGAGGCCGTGCGCCATGGAGAGGATGGTCATCATGCGATACTTGACGGGGTGGCCCTCCACGAGCTCGAACCTGAAGAACCTGCACAGGATGGCCAGCGCCATCTTCATCTGCAGGTACGCCGAGTCCTTGCCCAGGCAGATCCGGGGCCCCGCCTGGAACGCCGTGAACTTGAACGGCGACGCGTTGCGGAACCCGCCGTCGTCGCCGATCCACCGCTCCGGCCGGAAGCTGGCGGCGTCGGGGCCCCAGTTGTACTCCATCCGCCCCATGGAGTAAGGCACGTACGTCACCATCCCGCCCGCGCGCACCTTGGTGCCGTCCGGGAGCACGTCGTCCTCCGCGATGCCCTTGGGGTCCTGCGGCACCGCCGGGTACAGCCGGAGCGTCTCTGTCACGCACGCGTGCAGGTACACCAGCTTCCCGAGCCCGTCGTAGCTCAGGAGCCCTGCGAACTGCGCCACGCGGGCGGCGAACGCCGATGAGTCGTCGGAGCTCTCGTCGTCGTTGCAGGGGACCAGCTCGACGCCTTCCTCCGGGCGCGGTCGGACTCGAAGGCGGCCAGCTCGCGGCGGAGCTTCTCGGTCACGGCCGGGTGCGTCATTGCCATGTAGGTGAACCACGACAGCGTCGTCGCCGTCGTGTCCCGACCGGCGATCACGAAGTTGAGCACCACGTCGCGGAGGCCCTTGTCGTCCCTGAACAGGCTACCGCCGTCGTCTCCGCCGGCCTCCCCCAGCTCGATGAACCGCGACAGGATGTCGTGCTTGATCTGCACACCAATGTGTTATGTCTCCATCTCACTTCTGATCCTTGGAATATACAGAGACAACGCGCTATACCTTCTCTTGCTTGCCGCTGGCTCGCGCCTGCACAATCTCGGCCTTGCGGCGGCGGATGACGCTGTAGGTGAACTCATCCACGAGCTTGATGCTCTGCTCCAGCAGGGCCTCCGACCCGACGTGCAGGAACTTCTTCAGGCGCCACAGCGGGTCGATGAACCGCAGCGTCACGATGATGTTGGTGGCGTCGAAGGCCTTCGCGAAGCTGTTCTCCGGGAGCTCCGGCGACAGTGTGCCGATCTCGACACCGAAGCCGACCTTGCAGATCGAGTCCAGCGTCATCCTCATGTACAGTTCCTGAATCCATAATCAGTTCTTCCGTCAGAATCTTGAAGTTTTGATCTAAGTTAAACGGTCCAAGAATTGTTCAGTTACCTGCATGTCCACAACCTTGCCTGCTCTGCAGGCTTGGCTCAGTATGCTCGACAGCTTCAGAGAGTACTCCCTGAACACAATCGTGCTGAAATCTCTCAGGTTCTTGGAAGCGAACTCGAAGCTGGCGTCTTTCTCTGCTTCCTCCACAGCTCGCCGTCGGCGTTGAATATGCCGTCGCCGAGCAGCACATCCATGTAGGACCTGTACACCTCCCCCTACACATGCAATTCCAGACGTTTACACCACTGTCAGCACTGAACCTTGCCATGTTTCAGAATCCTGAAGAAGAATGCCTTCACCTTGGGGTAATTGCTGAAGTTGGTCTTGAGCACATGCTCAACGTTCACCGGGTCGGCGATGTAGGTGTAGGAGGTGAAGGGCATGTCGACAGTGACCGTCCTGTACTTAGACAGGTACTCCACGAGCCAGTCGTGCATCCTGTAGTAGTTCCTCAGCTGCTCCAGCGTCGCGCCGATGACCGGCCACGAGCTTGGCCCCTTCTGCTTCCTCAGGCTCCACCTGTGGACCAGGATCCATGAGAGGAACACGAGGAAGACGGCGATGAACTTGTGGGGCCCTGCTAGAGGGAAGAACGCCGTCGCCGGCACGGCGTGATCTTCCTCCATGGGGCTGCTCATCAAGGGGGTTCAGTCAGTCTACAGTAGAATTAATTCTATGTAGCATCTGGATGGCTCGGTTTAGGCGATATATTGGCACCAGTGGCCAGGCAACAACCTTGAGGACAATCTTGGTGTGACCGAGAATTAAGATTTGCATCATTCACATGGTGTCCCTAACCTACCCACCTGACTAGTTGCAGCTTAGTCCTTTTTGTGATCTGCTCACCAAGAAAATACTCATTTTTATGTGCATAACCCGGTATGTCGTGTGTATTATGCTAAGCTAGGTCATGGATCCTGCATTTTCTTGCTGTTTTGTTGTACGTCTAGTTGAAGCATTTGATGACAGTTAGGATTGGGCTTATTTCATCTTCAGAGTTGGCGCCATGGTTATGGTATGTAATGAAACTGCACTAACTGGTGAAGCCAAAGACGAGCAAGTGAGAAAATTGTGAATGAAGGAGGTTCTTTGATGCTCCCCTATATGTGATCACAAATATAGAAAATATGATGAAACCAAGTCACCTTTTATTTATTAGGAACTTGTAACATAAGCAAAACAGATGAAAATCTTGATGAAACTGGTCAACTGCTATTTATTACAAGCTTGTAATAGAAACAAAACAAGAAACCACAAATATATAAACCTTGCAGTTTGTGGGAACACCTAATAATGTTCTGCCAAATCTGAGGACTTCATGCACATATATGCTCTACTTATTACTACTCCCTCAACATTGCACTCCAAAACTTTCATGTTGACAACAATTAATATTCTTTTCTGCTGGAACTACCTTAGCAGTTGCAAAGATGTGATGATGCTAGTGCATACAACATGCCGCCAGGTTTCACTCCTAAACAATAGTACAATTAATGAAGATCACTTCACATGGATAAGATGAGGATAATTCATTTCTCCATGCCAAACACTGAATATCTGAACAAATAAACCAACATTCTATCCTAAGACTTCCAAGTTGACCACAATTGATTTCTCTCAGCTCTGAAGTATGATTAGGGCACAATTTCACTCCTGATCCTATAACAGCACTTGATAAATGACATGTATAAAAGGGAGAATTCATGTCAAACACTGAAAGAATACACCATCAAATTCCTAAGACTTCCAAGTTGATAACAATTGATTGTGTCATCTGTGAATTATGTGTAGAGCACAGTTTCACTCCCATTCCAATGTACTTTAATGAACTTCACTTGATAAATGCATGGACAAAATGGGTGAATTCATGCCAAACACAGAATGAATTGCCTGAAACCAAGACCAAGAGAGCATAAAAATAAAGCGCTCATGTATGATCTTGATTCTCGGCCATCCTTTTATTACAAGCATTGTGCAAACAAGGACGTTTGCTGCAACATAATACCTACCTGAACCAATCATAAAGAATAAGAGCAAGGATAAATATCTAGAGGCTTTTGTTGTTGTCAGAATCCAATGTAAGTTGGAAGAGAGCTCTCATTGCCTGCCTTTTCACTACCTTGCCATAGGTAGCCCTCCCAATCCTCACCACCTTGTCCTCAACTTCAAGCCGATTTACGCAGCCATTGCCATTGTTGGCGCCCCTCAACATTGCCCTCAGCACACTCTCACTTCCGCCAACCGCACCGGCGACGCTCTCTGCTACGACAGCCTCGCCTGGAACCCTCCTCCCCCACTTCCTCAGCAACCTGCCATTGTCAAACAAGGCGGAGTATGCACTCCAGAAAGACGCACGCAAGAATGCCTTTCGCCTCTCCTTCACCATGGACTTCCTCATCTTGTCCTCAAGCCGCACTATCAGTGCTCCCATGTCCCCTTCTCCAGTAACCAACTCGTTCTCTGATCTGGCGATTTCCTGCCTGAAAACGGCGTCCTCTGCTTCAAACCGGCACCGGTCACACCGGCATTCAAAACCCCACGTCCTTGCCGCCTCCTGGCGCTTCCCGACCGGTGTGAGCACATCGAAGTAGGGAAACGTGACCTCCTCCCCGGCCTTGATGTCCCTCGAGGCGTGAACAATGGCATGGTCTCCGACATGAGTGCGCCGGGCATTGGGGTGACAGGAGTGGTTTATCAACGACGGTAAGATCCACAGCCCCACGCCGCAGTTGACGACACCATTGTTGCCGAGCGATTGGCGGACGGTGCATCCTCGGTCAAGCTATTGACGTCGAGCACCTTCATGACCCTGTCGACATCGAGAACCTCTTGTCTCCCTGAATCCGGTACGCCGATGCCGTCACTGGGATCCTCGGTTTCTTGCTTGAACAATGCCATGTCAGGGACGGTGAGCTCGTCTTCCAGCTCCTCGCCGGTGGACAGAGCATAGATCAAAGACGCCGTCCTGGGACAGTTCTCGGCGGCGTCGAGCACCTTGTCGACGAAGTCCTTCCAGACCACCATCTTCTCGCCACCATCGGCCGCGTCCGGAATCACCCCTCTCCCGATCGCCACCGCCTTGGAGATCATCAGAGTGCCCCCGCCTCGACGCTCTTCACCGCAAAGACCCCTCGGCCGCCGTGCGCGGACCGGCGCACCTCCACCGGCCCGACGTGCTCCGCGAGGTCCGGGCACTTCCCGGAGAACCCCGCGAGGACCCAATCTGACAAATCCACCGCCCCGCTCCTCGCCTGCACCTCCAGGCGCCTGCACTGCTCAAGCAGCTCCCGGACCTCGTCGGCGCCGCCGCCCGCAGGTAGCGCCACGCGGAAGCAGTCGGCGGCGAGCGCGTACCGGCCGAGGCCGCGGAGGAGCGCGCCCTTGGCGAGCAGCGCGGCCGGGTGCGTCGGGTCGGCCGCGAGCGCGGCGTCGCAGTCGGCGAGCGCGCCGGGGCAGTCACCGAGGCGCGCGCGGGCGTCCGCGCGGCGGGCGAGCGCGGAGCAGAGGACCCGGCGGTCCGTGGCGGCGCCGTCGACGATGCGGGAGCAGACGCCGATGTACCCCGCCCAGTCCTCCTTGAGCAGCAGCCGCGTCGCCTCGCTCCGCAGCTCCTGCAGCGACTCGTCGTCGAGGCAGTCTCGGGCTCCGGCGGCCATCGTCGATGCGTGAGATCGACGCCGTTGGTCTGACCTGGTTGGTTGGTGTTTGAGCTGCGAGTGATGTGCAGCAGTGTGGCGGCTATGTCGGGGGTGTTTGTTCGGGCTCGAAAAAGTTTTCAATGCTTTTGGATTGTAACGTTCGGATCTGGACGCTGGAGTAGCAACGGCCAAGCTGTCACGGTAGGTCAGGTGTTTTTATTGCTGGTCAAACATGGACTGTCAGAGAGTGTATCAATTTTAAAAAGGAAAGGCTAGTTTTTACTACAGTAGTTTACATTAAGCAGATGAAATCTCTGCATCTAAATACTGAGCAAATATCATAAAAAAGGAAATGCCAGTTTTACATGTGTAGTTCGACTTCGGTTTTTTACTACTCTCTCAGTCCACGAAAATAGTGTACTTTCAGCTTTTTTGAAAAGTCAAACTATTCAAATTTTGACTGAGTTTATACAAAGATATAAGAATACTTATAAAATCAAACAATTGTACTTTCACCATCGGCCACGCTTGGAACTTTTCCAACTTACTCCGCCATTCATTGTAGACATGAAACCTGATTAAGATCGAAAATCGTCACGATCAGTCATGAAACTAGCATCGGTGTAACAACTTACAACGAGCTAATCATCACCTTCATAGATGAGAAATGGGAAATAACTCTTTAGTCTTTAGTCCTCTTCAAGTATTGAAGTATGTTTTTAATTGTTGTCCAATAATTTGTTCCTGAATCACTTTGATATTTGCTCGTAACATTTATAGCATAGGACGCATCTAGGCATGTACATATCATAGCACACATGATCAAAGCAATAGTCAATGTCATCCTGCAAGAGTTTAAGCAAGAAGCAATGTCATATACTTTGGCTTAGTCCTATTAAGCGCCATGATCTATCCTCAATGTTGGGATATCGCTTATCGGAAACTTATTGGTCGGCCCAAAATAAGGGGTAATCGACCGGTTTATCGGCATATCGACCGAATTATCGGCTGATTTATCTTATCGGCCGATTTACCGATTTATCGGAATATCGAAAACTATCTTGAACAGTTCCCTATAGATCTTTATATACCCAATATGTAAATTGCCTTGACTTAATATTTCGTTGAGAAAACATTCTTCAATGATTCTTTTATTGTGTCGAGAAATGCTATGGAGGTTTGTATACGCACACGATTCGTCGCGATTCTGTATGAAGCCACTGAGTGGTTTGTTCTGTCTGTTTTCTGAAAATTGGGGGGGGGGGGGGGGGGGGGGGTGGTGGTGGTGCGCGGGGAGGATGTTTACTACATTTGATAAATTAAGGAATCAATTCGTGGCTCATATAGTATTTCACAAAATACATGTACTAATCTAATGGAAGACACATATCTCCAAAATAAAGAAAAATAGTACTACCTCTGATCCATAATAAGTGTCGCAGTTTTGAACTAACCCCAGTTCAAAACAGCGACACTTATTTTGGATCGGAGGGAGTATGAGAATTGGTGATAACGAGCAGTTTTTTTAATAGGAAAAGGGCTTGTCCGCGGGCCGTGTGATGGAATGCAAAAGACATGGACGGCATCGAATCTTCCTATCAGACTGACTCACAGACGTACCATAGGAAAGGGTTTCCCAATTCCTACCCCCGAACCGGAAGGCGATCCATGGCGGCGGCTGGCTTGTTCCGGCGAGCGGCATCGGCGGCGGCGTTGCCTCACCTTCCCTCCGGATTCTCCCTCATGCCAACGCCTCCCCCTGCTTCTCTCCAGGAAGCTCAGTCCCTCGTGCTCCCGGCCTTGGCGCCTTCATCGCCCCGCCATGGAACTCATGGCCGTCCCCAAGAAGAAGGTCTCGTCGCTGAACCCCCATCTTCTACTCTGCTTTTATCCCTCTCACGTACAGATGCGCCCTCTGCTTTTGGTGATCTCTGCCGTTGCTGTAACGTAGCACAAAGGGAGTGCACTCTAGGTGTTCGTTGAATTGCCTGATGCCGTGATGCGTACAAATTAGGAAGTGCGACATTCCGAAATGTTGCATCTGTAAAACATAGACGATTGGCATATGGTTTAGCTTACCTTTTTTTTATTTACTTGGTAGGTTAGTGATTGATAATGTTTCACATGTAAGCCAGTTTCAGTTGGGCTATGTTGGTTTAGACTGCTGGTTGAAGACATAAGCTCTGATAATCTAAATTCTAACACACTTTGAAATTCATGTTCATGCAAAACTTTCAGAATCTTCAGGTGTAATCAACCTTTTACTATATGCATCTCATTGTCCTCAGATGCTTCAGTTGTGAACTTGAGTTTTCAGTAAAATTGGCCTTTGGTTTCTGCTTGTTATCTTTGTACATTGTGATGGTTGCTGCTCTCATACTTTCGTGTGCATTTCAGATCTCGAAATATAAGAGGGGTTTGAGAAATGGGCCAAAGCCTCAAGCCTGTTCCCGTGATTGTACGTTGCAGGTACATTTAGAACTTGACATATGCTTGCCCTTGTAGGCTTTTATGATCTTGATACGATGTGATAAGTTATGATATTGCTAACATTCTGATGAATATCATATTTCCTCATGCAACATAATGCTTGATTCTGATTATTCCACTAGTTACTCTTACTACTTTTAGACCGCGTACATGTAAAACTGTAGATTTCTTGCTACTCTTTGATGCCATCACCTTTTAGAATGTTGGAAAATATTTTATATGCCACTCCAGTTTGTAGTAAGTTAACTCTGCCATCTGAGTTTGTATATTGTTCTATTTGCCGCCGGGAAAACATATTGAATTGATGTTTTGTGCCATTTTCAACACAACAGTAGAGAAATGCCAAAATATGCTTATTCCTGCTGCTTTTATGGTCCAAATTCAGACGAGTCTAATCTGTAGAACGAACTGATATTACTTTTGGATAGTGGAAGTGGCGTATAACCAGGGTGTTTTTTGTCTTTTTTCCACCATTGATCGCCGAAAGTGGCACAAAACATCAAAGCTTCATGCTTCCAGTGGTATAAATGCACAACTTAGCTGACAGATTGGAAATTTTGCAAACTCTTAGTATATAGGATATTTCCCCTAGAACGTAATGCTACCAATAACTACAGAATTTAGGTTTTAGTCGAGCCACAAACTTTGATATTCATAGGTTCGGAAAGTAGGCATGTGATATTGACATCTCACAGGCTCTAGCATGGCATAATATTTGTGTGTGAGCATGGTATACCAGTTCTCTCCGGATGATTCAGAAACTGCCTACCTCATCTCAGTTTTCAGATTTGTTTTTCTTCAACTTGATGGTACTTGTTTCGTGCAATTCTCTTCACGCCATTATTAGAGCACGATCTCAGAATGCTGAACACAGAAATTAAATCCAGCGAACACTAGTAACGAGCATCATTCAATGGTGCAAGCTACTTGTCTTTTGGCACGTTGCGAAAGGGCATGACCTGATGTGATCTACACTTTTCAGGTGCTGCGGCCGAGTGAAGCTGCCCCACTTCTACTGCTGCAGCGGAGAGAGAGGGAACACCGGCGAATCAAGCTCATAAATTGTCTTTCAGTTTGCGCATCAAGCTGTTTCCGAACATCATCACAGTGCAATGGAGATCCCCAGACCTCAGCTTGTATTCTGCTGCTGTTCTCTCCGCGAACAAGTAAATCAGTGTGCTGTAGACTTTAGTTTGAACTTCATAACTCCATGTTAAATTTAGGCACTTGTTCGGTTTCCAGTGATAAAGAAATGGCAAATTGGATTTGTTTGTCACCGTTTGTGTTGCCTCTATTGATATGGTAACACTGTATCATCAACCATTAGCATGGATGCATGCTATTGGCCTGTTGGAGCATCCGTGCCATGATTTCTGATTGGCATGTACTCCAGTTTCATGAAATTCTGTTTGTCATGTACTCCAGTTCCATGGTTTGCGTTGCCTGTACTCCAGATTCATGATCTCTGATTGTCATGTATCTATTCTACTCTACCCCAGTTTCATGAAATCCGTATATCCTGTCCCCATGTCAAGGAGGAAGTAAATCGGGGAAGAAACAGATGCCAGTGCGAGATCGGGTGCTATTTCTGTCCATTTCGTGTCGACCCTTGTGGGTGCGGTATCGTGCGCGGCACAGGCCAGAGGTCCAAGGATCTGGTAGACGACGAAACTGCGGTCGTTGGCCGCCAGCCACCAACCAAAACCAAAAGACGGAGTTTGCTGCGCCGAAAAGACGAGGAGGGAGGAAGGAAGCGCTGCGATTTCTGTGGCTATGGGGTCAGCGAGCAGATAAGGGCATCTCCAGCCGTCCCCCCAGGACCGATTTTAGCGCCGTTTTGGCCTGGGAGCGCCGTTTTTCGCCCAGTCGGCCCCCCCAGGAGCCCAAAAAGCGCCGGATCGGCGGAAACTAGCGCCGGCGTTCCCAGGCCAAACCCAGCCCACCGGGTTCGGCTTGGGGGGAGAAAAGCGCGCGTGGGCCAGCGCTGTCGGCGTGATAGCGCATATCCCACCCCCACGCCGTGTTCTTTCCCCATCTCTCGCGTCGCCGCGATGTCGCCGCCGGTACCACCCCTCCCCACCTCCGCCGCATACAACTAGCTAGGAGGCCGCCATCTCGCCCAATCCTCCACCGCCGGCCGCCCCTCCTCCCCCGCCGTCGTCTCGCCGCAAAGAAGGCCCTCGGGAAAGGCTCGCCTCCACCTTGCCTACTTGGTGTTCGGCGATTTGGCCGGCCGAGCCATGGACTCCGACGACGAGGAGCTGCTCGCCGAACTGCTCGACGAGGAAGCCCAGGCCGACATCGACGATGAAGAGCACCTGCTCGTCCTCGCCTGCCTTGCCGGCCTGCTCGACAAGGCGAAGCCGCGGCGTGGTGGCTCAAAGCCCGGCCGCCGCAAGAGCAAGCCGAGGCAGCGCTACGAAGGCTACTGCATCCTCTACTCCGACTACTTCGCCGAGAACCCCACGCAGGACGAGACTGTGTTCCGGCGCCGTTTCAGGATGAAACGGCAACTCTTCCTCGACATCATGCATGCCATCCGGGAGTTCGACACCTACTTCAAGCTGAAGACGGATTGCACCGGCACGGTAGGGTTTACCTCAATTCAGAAGTGCACGGTGGCGATGAGATTGCTTGCATATGGTGCTCCCGCTGACGCTCAGGATGACTATCTGCGCATGTCCGAGTCTTGCGCCATTGAAAGCTTGAACAGGTACTGCAGGGCAGTGGTGGCAGTGTTTGGGCCAAAGTACTTGCGATCGCCCAATGCGGATGACACTGCCCGGATCTGGCCACCAATGAAGCAAGAGGCTTCCCAGGGATGCTTGGAAGCATCGACTGCATGCATTGGGCATGGAAGAACTGTCCATTTGAATGGCAGGGGATGTACAAAGGCCACAAAGGAGAGTGCAGTGTGATTCTTGAGGCCGTGGCTACACATGATCTATGGATTTGGCATTCCTTGTTTGGTATGCCAGGAACTCACAACGACATCAATGTGTTGCAGTGCTCGAATGTCTTCGCCAAGCTTGTTGAAGGTCATGCCCCTCCAGTGAACTATGAGATCAATGGGCACCAGTACACAAAGGGCTACTACCTTGCAGATGGCATCTACCCGAAGTGGTCAACATTTGTGAAGAGCATCTCCAACCCTGTGCCAGGAAGCGCGAAAGCTTGGTTTTCCAAGTGCCAGGAGGCTTGCAGGAAGGATGTTGAGCGGGCATTTGGTGCGCTGCAGTCTCGATTCGCTGTTGTCCGGTACCCAGCTCTGACTTGGTCCAAGGCCAACATGTCTGAGGTGATAAACTGTTGTGTGATCTTGCACAACATGATCATGAGAGCGAGCGGGATGAGCCGGTGGCTGACACTGAGTACTACAGGCAGGGTCCTCTTGCAGATGTGGATCACCAGGTGCCGGCAACATGGGCAAACTTCATGACTATGCGTCAGGAGATTCGAGACTCGACGGTGCATACACAGTTGCAGAATGATCTGGTGGAGCACCTGTGGAGGCGCAAAGGCAATAGCCATGCCGACGCCTAGTTTGTTCTATTTGCTTGCATTGTTGAACTATTTGTCTATTGATTTGTATGTTGAACTATTTGTGTGTGGATTTGTATGTTGAACTATTTGTGTGTTGATTTGTATGCCGAAACTTGGCCGAAACTTGGCCGAAAGTGTTGATTTGTATGTTGAAAACTTGGCCGAAAATTGGCCGGCCGGGGGCGTCCTGGGTTCGGCGACTGGGAAAACGCCGAGCCCAGGACGTCGAATTGCGCCGGCGCTCCCCCAGACCGTCCAAAAAAGCGCCGTTTTTGGGCCTGGGGGCCGAACGGCTGGAGATGCCCTAACGAAACGGAGGCTGCGGCTGCGCCCGGCGATTCCCCATCGCCGCAGGATCCATAGCTAGGCCTAGGCCCTACCAAATCGCGAACGCTTCCCTCCATTCGGCTTCTCGTCCACGAAAGCAGCAGGCAGCAGCAGAGCACACGACACGGTACAGATGGCGTCGCCGTCCTCCTCGCTCTGCTCCAGCCTCGGCTACCCGCGCACCGCCTCCCTCGGCGGCCGCCGCCGCGTCGGCTTCTCCTCTACCAGGTGCGCCCTCCCAACCCCCACGCCACAGCAAGGCCTTTCTCCTCCTTTTATCCGCGACCACACGCGAGGTTAGCACGCCGCGGACGATTTGATCCTGGTTCTGCTCGGTAGTACCAATCCTCACGGGTTGTAGTTGGCGGCCCCTTGTGCCGTTGCTGCCCGATGGCACCGAGCATCGGAGCGTGCGCGAGCGCGAATGGGCTTGCGCCGTCGCCCGCGGTGCAGCATGTTTCCGGAATTGGGCGAGCTCAGCGCCTCAGCGTGCCCATGGATTGAGCAGCGCTTGTCTGTTAGCACCAAATTAGCTCGTCATCGTGATTCGTGAGCACGCAACCTGAGGTTTTTTTTTTGTTCACTAGCTTCTGCTACTGACGAAGGGTCGAAAGTTTGTGGAGTAAGAATTGGAGATTTCTACCCATCTTAGCTGTGTCTTGCTTGTGTCGCACCAGTTGATTTAGTCTCGTCAGTGAGACCATTTACTTGGAAATGTGGAGGGGGGTTTCTTACTCTGGAAACGATGACAGATCATGTTTGCACATGCTTAACCCAACTCCATGTCTCTGTTATTCCTTGAGCGATCTTTGTTAGGTGTCGTGAGAGAAAACGGGAACAATAAAAATTATAGTCATGTCATCTTTTGATGATTACACATTGGTGATTCCGGTGTTGTCTCTGTTTAGTTCTGAACTGTAGACTTTGTTTTGCTTATGGTTTCCAGGAAGTTATTCCAAGTGAAGGCTTCAAGGGTCGACAGCTTTTCCAAGAGTGACATCATTGTGTCCCCTTCCATTCTTTCTGCAAACTTCGCCAAGCTTGGTGAACAGGTCCGTTACATAGCTTTCAGATAATCACTCCACTGAACATGAATCAGGAATATGTGGAAGAATAATCCTAGCATACTATATTGCGCACATAGCTTGCTATGGTGTATTGGCTATGCAAATAACACCTGCATGATGCAAATTTTCATCGACTGCAGCTTGCTAAAACATTTAATGAATAGTTCAGACTCATCTCGTGACACAATTTTAATATTACTAGGTGAAAGCTGTGGAGCTAGCAGGATGCGACTGGATCCATGTTGATGTCATGGACGGACGCTTTGTGCCAAATATCACGATTGGACCATTGATTGTTGATGCTCTGCGTCCAGTGACTGATCTTCCATTGGATGTGCATCTGGTACTTATTGAGAATCCTGAGTGAAGTTCTTGGTGTTTGTGTGCTGTAGTCTCACCCCATTAACCCTTCTTATTATGGCATTTGTGATTTTAATTGCAGATGATTGTGGAACCTGAGCAGCGAATTCCAGATTTTATCAAGGCAGGTGCTGATATTGTTAGTGTCCACTGTGAACAAACGGCAACCATCCATCTACACCGAACAGTCGAGCAGGTAAACATTCGCCAAATGTCTATCCACATGTTAATGTTCTACTCCCTCCATTTTTAAATATAAGATGTTTTAGGTTTTGTCCACATTCACATGTATCCACATGTATTTAGACATGTTTTAGTGTCTATATTCACTCATTTAGCTCCCCACCTAGTCAACATGTGAGAGATCTAAAATATCTTATATTAAAAAACGGAGGGAGTAGATGATAGAGTTGAATGTGAACAGCTTCAACTTTATTTTGGGTCTATGCCTGTCTCTGGCAATATTTTTTCTCCTTGAATGTTTTTTTTGTTTATGTTTATGTCGGTACATGATTTTAATCAGTATTGTACTTGACAACTACACTGTATTTTCTGTTCCTGCATGAGGTGGGAATTCCCTTCTCAATCGAGTGTGACTTTTGTGTTATATAAGCTGGATTATCACTACCGCGATAAGATCACATGTTTTACTTGCTACTGTTTTAGTGTTACACGTAGAACTGATACATTCCTGGATGCACTGTAATGGAGGACCACTTTGCACACCATTTTCCTTTTTTAGTTCTTTCAATATCCTAGCAGCAATTTCTTATTTGCACCTTTTCAATTAACCATCAACAGCTAGAAAAGTCACATGACGTCGTGGTAAGGGCTGTTATACCCTCTCACCTGCCTAATTGTTGTTTCACCTAAGACCATGTTCATTTTCTGAGTTAAAACTAAATGGCTGCTGCTTTTATTTTAATGTCACATAAAATTTCGTAGTGATTTTATTCATCTCATATATTTTGCCAGATCAAAAGTCTCGGAGCAAAGGCTGGAGTTGTTTTGAACCCTGGGACCCCACTCAGTGCGATAGAATATGTACTTGAATGTAAGAATTCTTCTCTCCAATACTGATGGTATATTGAGATGTGCATAAGGTTTGGAAAAACAATTGATGGTACCAGAATAATATTTAACACTAAAATGGCGACTGGTGAAGGATTAATGTTGCTAGAAGCACAGAACCTATTCAGGGTATGCATGTGATTCTGTGGATCGGGTGTCACTCATATTATTTAGCTACTCAGCCTGCTTTTCATCTATCGTCATAGGCATAGGCATAGTAGTAGTATTTTTAGTTAACATGCATATTGTACTGCTTCTGGTGAGTATTTGTGATAATTTGTACCACATGCTCATCTCGACTTTCTTGACTACCCACATGTACTCACATGGTGTGTCTTGAATATAACTAGTAAACAGGGTCCACAGTAATAATTCCAAGGCTTGCTTAGTGTACCTTGTACTGTGCAACTCTTTCATTTATTTCCGTGTCACGATGTTTTGCCTTGGACAAGACTAATCGCAGTAAAACTTCGTTCTCTTTCTTACTGTGTCTTACACTAGACATCTCTTTAGTTTATAACTATAGACGAACATGGCATATACCACCTTTTCATGATTATCTTGACCATCCACCATGTACTGAGCTAACAAGCTATTGCATCTATTTGCTGTGCAGCTGTTGATCTGGTATTGATTATGTCAGTCAATCCTGGGTTTGGTGGGCAGAGCTTTATTGAGAGTCAAGTAAAGAAAATTGCAGATTTGAGAAAATTATGTGAAGAGAAGGTATATACACCTCTTATGTCTTGTAACGTATTCTCATGCTCTGGTTTTTGAAGCGCTCAAGTTTTATTTCGTAATGTTGCAGGGAGTGAACCCTGGATTGAGGTTGATGGAGGAGTTAGTCCCAAAAATGCCTACAAGGTGACCTAGTTTTACCGCTCTTATTGTCTCTCCAGTGTTTCTCCTGAATTTTCCATCATATGATTTTCTTTGTGCCATCGCCTATGTCAGCAAGTGTGCGTAGCAACCCTAGATCAACTTATCCAGCTTGGTGCTGATTTCGCCTTCTTCTCTTTACGAAATGACAGGTGATTGAAGCTGGAGCGAATGCCCTTGTTGCTGGTTCTGCTGTTTTTGGAGCTAAAGACTACGCTGAAGGTATGACTTCCATTTTTAGCAAGACAGCACACATTTTCGTTTTTCTATCTTGTAAAGTTCTTAGGTATTACTTTCAGACTAGATAAAGCTTTCACGTAAGTATGATGGAGTATCAAATTCTCATACTTTCCTTTTGCGATCTTGCAGCAATCAAAGGAATTAAGACCAGCAAAAGACCTGTTGCTGTACCAGCATGAGGAACCGTAGTATACCCGTTGCATACGCTGTGTAAGCTTTTTGTATACGTAGTTGTGGTTTGCATAGATGCCTGTCTGTCAAACCATACCATTGTATCACAGAGATGGCCATCAAATAGGAAAAAAAAAGAGGCAATGAAGAAAGATCTTTTCCTTTTTCCCAGTTGTTTGCAACTGCGAGATGTCTTGTACTATTTCCACAACAAGGGCAACGATGTGTCATGTGTGTGAGTTAAACATGCTTTCTCTTCAAATGTACACATGGTCTATGAAGAGTACAATACACCTATAAGCTATGGAATTGACAGATATAAAACCATATAATTTTCTCCATCTGATTATTAGTTAGTAGTATAATACTAGTAGTATTGTCTTTTATCCTATGACCTGCAAATTGAATATGAAAAAATCATGATGCTCACACCCATGCACTTTCAGCAAGAATCTAGTCTGATTAACACATTTAATCTGTGTTCTGTCATCTGGTACTATCCGCTTTTGCTTGTAACTGAAAAAACAGTTGCTTCTGCTTCTCCTTGAAGCCCAAGAGCAAGTAGCCCAGCTGCTGAGCCCATTCCTTGGGTCACAAGTCATACGGGTCCATCAAGACGCAAACTAATTCTCAAAAAAAAAAAAATCAAGACGCAAACCCCCCAAAACCCTACCCGTTACCCCAAAATCCCTCCACCAAATACGCGACGCCGACCCAATCCTCTTCGCAATGAGCCTGCCGCCTCCGGCGGGACGCGGCCGCCACTCGCCGCCGGCTCTGATTGACGACGCCATGACCGAGATCTTCCTCCGCGTCTCGGCGGACGACCCCAAGACCCTCGTCCGCGCCGCCGCCGTCTGCACGGCCTGGCGCCGCATCCTCTGCGACCTCATCTTCACCCGCCAGTACCGCGCGTTCCACGGGGCGCCGCCCATGCTCGGCTTCCTCCACAACACGTACCACGAGAGGATGCGGGGAAAAGGGAGAAACAAACATCCCGAAGGGTACATGGTTTCCAGCTTTGTCTCCACCGCGTCCTTCCGCCCGCCGGCGTGCCACGAGCGCCGCCAATGGAGCGTTATCGACTCCCGGCACGGCCTCGTCCTCTTCCACACTCCTGAAAGGGACGAGAACTTCGTTGTCTGCGACCTCGTCACCTACGACCGGTGGAGAATCAACACCAGCCGTGAGTGCTCCGACATCATGTGCCCCGACGAGGATGAGGATGAGGGCGAGTACATAACCTGGAATGCTGCAGTGCTCTGCGCCAGGGACCGATGCGACCATACCTACTGCCATTATGGCCCTTTTCTGCTGGCCATTGTCGGCTCCAACGTGGAACGGGGGATGACCTTCGCCTTTGTCTATTCATCAGAGACTAGTAAGTGGAGCGACATGATCTCCATTGAGGAACCAAATGCCATCAAGATGCCAGGGCACATTGCTGTTGTGGGAGATAAGGTCTATTTCCAATGTCAGCATAGCCAAAGTATTGTGGAGTACAATATTGGTGAGCAAGACCTATCAGTGATTGATCCGCCGATTGAAGACAACGACGATGACCTGCCGGACATTGACCTCATGGGAGCGGATGCCGGCATGCTGCTGTTTGGGATTGTTGTGAGGCCTAGACTCTACCTATGGTGGATGGAGGCTGGCCCCAACGGAGCTCTGGAATGGGCACGACGCAGGGTCATTGAGCTCGAACCAGTGCTCCCTCCTCGTGCCCTCTTGTGCATGTCGGTGGTTGGTTTTAAGGAAGGTGTTGGTGCCATCTTCCTAAGTACACAGGATGGCTTGTACACAATTGAGCTCACTTCGGGCCGAAGCAAGAACAGGCACATGGATCCAATCGTTGGAAGAGTCATGCCCTACACAAGCTTCTACACTAGAGGTACAAATTGTCGTTGCCAAAACGGCATGCCCTAGCTAGCTCTCCCTCTCTGCACTCGAACGGAGGTGGAAGACGATGGACACAGGACACAAATTTTCGGGGCCGGCGCACGAACGCCGCCGTGGGCGCACGAACGCCCAAATCTTCTTGTATTCACAATGTCTACATGGTTCGGGAACTCGATGCGGAGAGAGTACAGGAGGGGTGGGTTTATAAGGCGCTCTAGCTCGCACACACGACGCCACGCCCGCGCACTAACGCACCCACGACGTCCATGTCCAGCACGCCCCAGCTCGCGCACACGACGCGCTCCAACGCGATCGACGCGGCCGGCCTGCTGCTGGACTCGGTCCTCCATCTTCTTCGCTAACAAACTAACCGAACGCACGCACACACACACGCACGCACACGCGCACAGACGCGCACACACACACACTCGCCATGCCCTCGGCACAGATGTCCTCCTGGCGCACTGACGCCGGACGCCACCGTGCACGGCATGGCTTGATGCTAACATTCACGCCCCAAGCCATGACCTTGCACAGGTCAGGCTCGTCGTCGACGTCCGCGCCATGGCCGCTCCTACGGCCTCCACGACGCTTGACGCTGCACTCCGCCATGATCGACATGCCCTCAGCTCACGCCCATGCCGCGCACTGACGCTGGCAACGCGGCCGCTCGAGCAGCTCAATCTGGTCATCGTCTTCTTCCTCGGCGATCGTCGCCGCGCTCCGCACGCCCCAGCTCGCGCCCATGATCGCGCTCGAACGCGATCAACGCGGCCATGTCCTGCGTGCCCAGGAGCTCGGTCTTCTCTCCGCCGAGCCACGCCGCGCCACCACAGCCTCTGCGCCACCACGCAGGTCCACCGCGGCCGCCGCGCTCCCCGCACGCACGGCATCACCGTGCTCCGCTCCACGGCCTCGGATGAGGCTCTGATACCAATTGTCGTTGCCAAAATGGCATGCCCTAGCTAGCTCTCCCTCTCTGCACTCGAACGGAGGTGGAAGACGATGGACACAGGACACAAATTTGCGGGGCCGGTGCACGAACGCCCAAATCTTCTTGTATTCAGAATGTCTACATGGTTCGGGAACTCGGTGCGGAGAGAGTACAGGAGGGGTGGGTTTATAAGGCGCTCTAGCTCGCACACACGACGCCACGCCCGCGCACTAACGCACCCACGACGTCCATGTCCAGCACGCCCCAGCTCGCGCACGGCGCGCTCCAACGCGATCGACGCGGCCGGCCTGCTGCTGGACTCGGTCCTCCATCTTCTTCGCTAACAAACTAACCGAACGCACGCACGCACACACACACGCACGCACACGTGCACAGACGCGCCATACACACGCACTCGCCATGCCCTCGGCACAGACGTCCTCCTGGCGCACTGACGCCGGACGCCACCGTGCACAGCATGGCTTGATGCTAACACAAATTAGCCTCGTACTGTTTTTTAAATATGCACATGAAGTAGACTAAACACGCCTTTTGACTACCTTTGGTTATGTCGATGAACATATAGAAGTTTTACTTTCATTTTTCTGTCTAACTAGATAGACATTTGGATGTAGAGCTCCCAGTAGTGTGTAATCGGGCTTTACAGATTAACCAAACAGCTTGCGAATGAACTCCATGATGATTGTATAGTTGATCCTGTAAGTTATGCTGGCTGCTCTAGTATATGTGTTGTGTTAATCAGTCCAGTCAGATCTTTGATGATCAGGGCCTAGCATTGCCAAGAGCACTATACAAACCCGGTGATTTGTTGTGAGTCGAGAGCTTTGTTTTTTAGACCAAAGGCTTAAAAGACCCGACGTTAAATTAATAACGCCACAAACGGCGAGAGGATACAAAGTGCTGAACCCAGAATACAACGCAACCCCGCACACACACAAGGAACAGAAACTACTAGGCGATTACAGATGAACCCCGAAGAACACCGCCACCGTCCACACAGGTGGACAGGCTCACCAAACCCTCAACGGGCCGCCGAGGAGACTAGGACGAAAACATCGCCACTGACCACAAAGCTGTAGCCAGGCTCAACAAGGGGGCCACAGAGAGACGCCGGTGAGATAAGGTGAGCGCCGACGAGCACCGCCACTGATCACAGAAGCTGCAGACACGTAATCACCGAAGATCACCGCCACCGTCCACACAGGTAGACAGGCTCACCAAACCCCTCAACGGGCCGCCGAGGAGACTAGGACGAAAACATCGCCACTGACCACAAAGCTGCAGCCAGGCTCAACAAGGGGGCCACAGAGAGACGCCGGTGAGATAAGGTGAGCGCCGACGAGCACCGCCACTGACCACAGCATCTGCAGACAGGCACCAGGTAGCTCCAAACAAGAAACGCCGATGTGCAAAGGGAGTTGTAGACCTTGCCAGAGGTAGCTCGGCGAGAGGTTGCACCGCAGCCAACACCTCCCAACCTCCGGGAAGCAACCAATCGTGTGCTCCAAAGCGGCGTCTTCAAGAAGAGCACGACACCAAAGCGCCGCCACCGCCTGATCCGAGGATCTCAGGTTTTCACCCGGAACATGTACAGAGGACCGAGATAGTCGCAACGGCCCCTTCAGGAAGGAAACGGCGTCCAAGGACGTCGCCGCCGCGGTCCGGGATGATCCCGGACAAAGGTTTCCCTTCGACCTGACTCAGTACCTCTCACCCAGGGTTTGGAGCACCGTCGAGGACGACCTCCGCACCACTGTCACAAGTAGTCGCCTGACAGTCACCACGCCGCCCGCACGGCCGCGGTCACCGACCAGCACCAGAACCACCGGCACGCCCGCCAACCGAGTGATTCCCACCGTCCAGGGCCGCCGCCCCGGCGTCCTAGCTACGCGCACCGCAACGTTGAAGCCGACAAGCAGGGAAGAAATCACCACCAGATCAACCACCGACAGCCCCCGCGGCTACCGGCGGCACCAGATCCGGCGTGGTACCGTAGAGCTCGAGAAGGAGGGCCAGGGGTCCCTGCCCCTTCCCGAAACGGAGCAGCCAAGCACGGTCGCCCCACCCTACACACCAACGAAGACCTCCAAGGAGACGTTCGGGACGCCGCAGCGCCGCCGCACCGGCCGCCAGATCCCGAGACCAGGCAGCACCAGAAGGGAGAGGGGCCACGGCAGCCCGCGCCGCCCAGATCGGGCCCGGGAAGGCCCAGATCGGGCCCGAACCTCCGCAGCCTCCTCCGCTCCGCAGGCAGACTCCGGGCGCGCCGGAGCCGCCGCCGTGCTGCCGAGAGCGCCGCCAGCTCCTCTCTGCTCCAACCTGCTGCGCGCATCGCCGACACCGTCACTTCCGACGCCGCCCGCTAGAAGCTCCGCCTCCGCGCGAAGGAGAGGCCTCGGGGCGCGCCCACTTCGCCCTCCGCCTTTGGCGGCGAGTGCGGCCGCCACCGCCGGCGCCGGCGGCGGCAGCGGCCAGGGAGGAGCCGCCGCGGGGGACTTTTTCTAGGGTTTCTGGGCCCTCCGGAGCCGCCCGCGCGAGCAGCCTGGGAGGGGGGGGGGGGCGTCTCTCGTTCTCTCACAGGGTCAGTCGAGAGCTTTGTTTGTGCTAGTTCCAGACCGAATCATGTTTTTTGTAGCAAGGATCTGAATCATGTCGTGATGTGGATGCTTCCTTCTGGCTGCTATTGCTTGTTTTGATTTTGGATTGCTAGAAATAAAATGATTTTGAGATATGTGCCCCTCTTCTAATCATCAGATCATCTTATGAACTCTTGTCCTCTTATGGTGCAGCATGGGGACGGTCGCCGACCTCTGACTAGGTTTGACGCACAGTTGGTGGTGCGACAGACAATGTAATCAGATGAAGTCAAGATGATGGATATGTTTCTCTTTTGATTGTTGCCCAGGATATATTTTTACTTCTGGTCTTTTGTTAGGGTGGAAGCGTGTGATAAGCTGCACGGCTCCGTCCTCTAGAACGCATAGGGTGATTTTGTCTTAGTTTTCTTGGTAATTTGAAGTGACAAAAGGTGAAATCCATGAATTTTTCAAAAAATAATCATTACATAGATTTTTTTTGAATTTTTTCATATATATTAAACCAACAAAGAGTACACGATTACAAAAACAATACTAAAATAGACGAGCAAATTTATGAGATCTTCAAGCCCTTTCGAAATCCTAGCCTGCTGTCTTTCGGTAATTGACCAAGAAACTGCTATATCGACTTAGTTGAGCAAAAGAATGAGAGAATTGAATGGAATGTCTTTGGGCGAAAATATCTTTTTTTTTAAGCATCGGGAGACGAAAATATCTAGTTTACCGTATCTTAGCACAAACGAACAATCACATATACTCCCTCCCTTCCAAATTAATTGACTTAAATTTACCCACATGTAGATGTATCTAGACATGTTAAAAGTATAGATACATCCATATTTGAACAAACGGAAGTCAACTAATTTGGAACGGAGTGAGTAGTATTTGTAGCCTTTTGTAACCATCCCATTAGCAAGAGGCAATAGCCCAGCCCAGATCCCAATTGGAAGAGGCAATAGCCCAGCAGCCCAGCCCATGCCTACATGTGACCAGTCAGTCACACTCACACGAGTCCGTCATCACGCAGCAAAACCCCACCTCGCCGCATCTATCTCAAAAATAAAGGAAAACAACGCTCAAAAAGAAATAAAGGAAAATAAAAGCTTGGCGGCGGCGTCCCCCGCTCGCCTCCACTGCCGAATGCTGCCCAAATCTCTCACAAAAACCCCAATCCCCATGGCGATGAGGCCGCCTCCGCCGCTGGTCCAAGACGCCATGCGCGAGATCTTCCTGCGCCTGCCGCCGGACGACCCCAGGGGCATCGTTCGCGCCGCCGCCGGCTGCAGGAGCTGGCGCGGCATCGTCTCCGACGCCGCCTTCGCCCGCGACTACCGCGAGCTCCATGGGGCGCCGCCCATGCTGGGCTTCTTCTATGAGGGGCCCTATAACCCGGTAATCTCCCACTTCGTCTCCACCGCCACCTTCCGCCCGCCGGCGTGCCAGGATCGCCGCCACTGTCACGTTCTCGACTCTCGGCACGGCCTCGTCCTCTTCCACACCCCTCGAATGACAGCGGAGTTCCTTGTCTGCGACGTAGTCACCGGCAACCAGCGGAAAATTTACTCCGACACCAAGTGCGCCGACATCATGTGGTGGTGGGAGTCGGAAGAAGAGGAGGAGAAGCTCCAATGTAATGCCGTGGTGCTCTGCGCTGATGACCGATGTGACCACCTCGACTGCCGTGGTGGCCCTTTCCGCATCGCCTTGGTGGGCTCCGTCAAGGATGGGTCAGTAGCCCGCGCCACCGTCTACTCATCAGAGACTCGTGAGTGGAGCGACATGATCGAGGTTCAGACCTCGGATTACATCGATGGCACCACTGGCCACAGTGCTGTTGTGGGAAATAAGGTCTATGTCCCATGTGTGGGAAGTGACAATGTCATCGAGTACAACATGGATGAGCAAAAAATATCTGTGATCCATGCTCCGGACAGCAACCATCCGGAATACATTTACCTCATGGGGGTGGAGGATGGCATGTTGTTGTTTGCGTCCGTGAAGAAGCCTAGACTCTACCTATGGTCAATGGATGTCGGTCCCAGTGGAGCTGTGGGATGGGCGCGACACAGGATCATCGACCTTGAACCGTCCCTCTCTGTTGATGTCTTCTCTCACAGCTGGGACGGCTCACCGGTTGGTTTTGCGGAAGGTGTTAGTGTCATCTTCATGAGTACGCACAATGGGTTGTACACAATTGATCTCAATTCAGGCAAAGGCAAGAAGGTACACACAAGAAGATGGATCAAAAAGGTCATGCCCTACATGAGCTTCTACACTGGAGGTACAAGCTAGCATCGTACTGTTTTTCAAACATGTACATGAAGTCATGAACACTAAACATGCCATTGACTACTATTTCAGTTCCTAGACAAACTAGCCTTCTTTGCAGGCCCCCCTATTTTTCCCGGATTTCTGTTTGATTGTAGAGCTGTACGAACCCATCCTTTAAACTGTTATATTATTCGGGTATTGAGTTATGCTGCAGACCTTTTTGATTGTAGACAACTATTACTAGTCCATGATTTTTCCTGCCATGTTGTGTTTGGTCTTATGTTGATACAAGCAATAGGAAAAAATAAAGTTGATGTTTGGAACTGGCCTTACACGGATTAACTAATGAAGTTGCTGTGTGGAATCGGTCTTAAGTGGATTAAGTAGGCAACTGACCAAAGAACTCAATTGTGAATGTGTAGTTGGTGCTGATCACCAGATTACCAGTTTAAAAACATACCTATTTTGGACTTGTTTCCTAGGTAAGCAAAGTAAGCCTGGTGCAAGAAAATGACCAAGAAAAGGGGGACATGTGACAATTTAGATAGATGTTTTATGCAGACACTGTTTGAAAGCTAGCCTGACACCTCTCTATCCAGAAGACTAGTATATATATGTTGCGCTGGTTAACTCTTACGAGTTGGTCAACCTAGTCAAAGCTTTCTGATCAGGCCCTAACTTGCCTAGAGTAGTTTGCAAAATAATTAAATGGCCAGAGCTTTGCTGTGAGCCAAGAGGTATCAGGCACCCGAACGTCCCGGTGGTGTTTTGGATAGGATAACCCTCAGTTATGCTCTAGACACTTGCCCGCGAACCTGCCTAAATGAAAGAGACGATTTCATTGTGTTGTGCCTCCAACATTGTAGGATCTAATCATGCTGTGCTGTGGATAATTTCTGCTATTTCTTGGTTCATTCGGACAGCTAGAAATGAAACGATTTTGAGGGAAAGATTCTGCTCCTCTCATACCCATCATATCATCTTATGAAGATTTGTCTCTTATGTTGCAGCATGGGAGCGGTTGCTGACCTCTCACTAAGCATAGCGCGCAGCTGTTGGTGCTACAACGATATAATCAAATGGCGTCAAGATGATGGATATGTTTACTTTTGCTGCCCAGGAAGAATTTGAAGCGAACCTTGATGACTTCTTTTGCCAGTTGTGGTGGACAGACTGGTTAAGGTGGATGCGCTTTGTTCTACTTGCGCTTGTGCAAGGACTTGAGTTCATTTGTGTAGGTCAGGTGGTCAGGTGCAACAACTTAAACTGTCTTTCGGGAAGTTCTGATGATTGATGTTCTTATGGCACGAACTGGTACAAATGGCTTATTCTATATCGTTTTGCTGATATAGTGGATGCCCTTGTCTGGAAACTGCACTCTTCTGGGGTTTACAATGTACAATGTTCCTGGCCACAGTAGGTTTCTCACTAGTGGCAATGCGTAAAACCAGTTACTGATGAACGGGTTGAAAGTTGGCACAGTAGGCTTCTCACTAGTGGCTTCTCACTTGGAATAACTTCCATTTTCGCTGTATCTGCTTGTGTAGCACCAGTTTTTTTTTTAACCTAAAACTGTAGGGCTTTCACCCCACAGCATTTTATTTCATCTAAAAAATCCCAAAAGACTGTACAAAGGATATTTACCGAAAAAGAAAAAAAGAAGATCAGTGAAATTATATAAGCTGGACTTGCAAATATGGAGGGGGATTTTGTACTCTGAAAACGATGATAGATCATGTTTGCACTGCTTAAACCAACTTCATGTATCTTGTCGGTGTTGTATAGTAAGGAGCGAGAAGAACTTGAGTCAGGTCACCTGTTGATGACTACTTATTGGTGATTTCGGTGTTGCCTCGTTTAGTTCTGAACTCTATACTCTGTTTTGCTTGTGGTTTCTAGGAAGTAATTCCAAGTGAAGGCATCAAGGGTCGACTGTTTTCTAAGAGCGACATCATTGTGTCCCCTTCAGTTCTCTCTGCAAATTCTGCCAAGCTTGGTGAACAGGTCCGTTAAGTTCCTAATATCCACTGCATCACATAGCTCTCAGATAATCAGCCCACTGAACATTAATCAGGAATTTCTGGAAGAATAGTTTCTAGCATACTACTGGACACATGGCTTGCAAGGGTGTATTGGCTATGCAACTAACATCTGCATGATGCAGATTACCATCGATAATGTCACTGCAGTTTGCTAAAACATATGGTAAATTGTTCATCCTCATCTTTTAACAGTTGTAAGATTACTAGATAAAAGCTGTGGAGGTGGCAGGATGCGACTGGATCCACGTTGATGTCATGGACGGACGCTTTGTGCCAGATATCACAATTGGGCCTTTGATTGTTGATGCTCTGCGCCGAGTGACTGATCTTCCATTGGATGTGCATCTGGTACTTCTTGAGAATCCTGAGTGAAGTTCTTGGTGTCTATGTGCTGTAATCTCACCCATTAACCCTTCTTTTTACGGCATTTGCAATTTTAATTGCAGATGATTGTGGCACCTGAGCAGTGAATTCCAGATTTTATCAAGTCAGGTGCTGATATTATTAGTGTCCATTGTGAACAAGCGGCAAGCATCCATCTGTACCGAACAGTCGATCAGGTAAACATTTGCCAATGTCTATCCACATGTTAATGTTCTAGATGATAGAGTTGAATGTGAACAACTTCAACTTTCTTTTGGGTCCATGTCAATCGCTGGGCCAAGCTTTGTTCGTTTACATTAGGGGTATTATTTCTTCTCATGTCCAGATAGAATTGGAGGGGCTAAGTATTAAAATTTATTTGCATTGAAATCCCCGTTGGTTAGTTTATCTATTGACAACTGACTTTGGGTACATGGTCCAAGGCTGCTCAACTTTAAATAACCAATTTTCTTATATTTATTGTGTGATAGATGATTTTAATCAGTATTGTACTTGACAACTACGCTGTATTTTCTGCTCCTGCGACAGAATATCATATTCTGAATATGTAAGGATTCTTCTCTTCAATACTGATGGTATATTTGGATGTTCATAAGGTTTGGAAAATCAACTGATAGTACTAGATTAGTATTTAACGCTATAAAATGGTGACTGGTGAAGGATTGGTGTTGGAAGAAGCACATAAACTGTTCTGGGTTTGTATGTCATTCTGTGGATTGGGCTAGTCAGTAGTCACTCATACTATTTAGCTATACTCATCCTGCTTTTCTTCTATCAGCATAAGCATAACCATAGTAGGAGTAGTATTTTAGTTAACATGCACATTGTACTGCTATTGGTAAGTATTTGTGGTAACTTTTATTACGTGATCATCTTGACTTTCTTGACTACCCACATGTACTCACATGCTGTATCTTGAATAATATTGGTAAACGGGTCCACAACTATATTCTAAGGTTTTTTTTTTTTTTTTGCGATTTATATTCTAAGGATTTCTTAGTGTACCTTATATTGTGCAGCTCTTTCATTTATTTCTGTGTACAATGTTTTGCCTCAAAATAAGTCTAATCACAGTAAAACTTCATTCTGTTTTTACTGCATCTTAAACTAGTCATCTCTTTAGTTTATAACTAGACGAACATGGCGTATACCACCTTTTCATGATTATCTTGGCCATCTATGATGTACTGACATCTAACAAACTATTGCATTTGCCTGCTGTGCAGCTCTTGATCTGGTATTGATTATGTCGGTCAACCCTGGGTTTGGTAGGCAGAGCTTTATTGAGTCAAGTAAAGAAAATTGCAGATTTAAGAAAATTATGTGAAGTGCCTCTTATGTCTTGTAGGTATTTTCATGCCCTGGTGTTCAAGACGCTCAAGTTTTATTTCCTCATGTTGCAGGGAGTAAACCCCTGGATGAGGTTGATGGTGGAGTTAGTCCCAAAAATGCTTACAAGGTACCTAGTTTTACCTCTCTTTTCTCTCTAGTTTTTCTCCTGAATTTTGCATCATAGAGTTCCCTTGTGCCTTCGCCTATGTCAGCAAGTGCCTGTAGCAATCCTATATCCTATATCACGTTATCCAGCTAGGTGCGATTTTGCCGTCTGCACTTTACGTAATGACAGGTGACTGAAGCTGGAGGAATGCCCTTGTTGCTGGTTCTGCTGTTTTGGGAGCTAAAGACTACGCTGAAGGTACGGCTTCTTTTTTTTAGCAAGACGGCACCCATTTTCGCTCTTCTACCTTGTAAAGTTTTGAGATATTAGTTCCAGAGTACATAAAAAATTCATGTCAACTATGTCGCCTGATGCATTATAAAATTCTCATACTTTCCTTTCGCGATCTTGCAGCTATCAAAGGGATTAAGACCAGCAAAAGACTTGTAGCTGTACCAGCATGAGGAACCGTAGTATACCCGTTGCATACGCTGTGTAAGCAGTATACCGTTGTTGGGGTTTGCATAGATGCGTGTCTGTCAAACCATACCATTGTATCACAGAGATGGCCATGATATTGGGGAAAAAAGAGGCAATGAAGAAAGCTCTTTTTTCTTTTTCCCAGTTGTCTGCAACTGCGAGATGTCTTGTACTATTCCCACAACAAGGGCCACGATGTGTCAATGTGTGAGTTAACATGATTTCTCTTCAAATGTACACATGGTTTATGAAGAGTACAATACACCTATAAGCTATGGAATTGACAGATAGATAATTATGCATGCTTTTACGAGTTGTTGTGTGACGTACCGACAATGCATCACTTGTTAGACTGCGATGTCACTTGATTATTTACCTTTGCGACCACATCTCCATGCACCTAGGTGAGGGTTTTTTCAATTTTGCGAATTGTCACGACGAGGCTCTAGAAATTATATTAGATATCATCAAGTGAGCAACATCATATCTATTACATGAAGAAAATGGAATGGGAACACCATATATGATTCAACTGCATTAACAAAGCTCGTGATCACAATCAAGATCACACCATTACAAGTACCAAGCCCTCGGCCCCGAAGAAGCCAGATACGTCTCAAGATCACACCATTACAAGTACCAAGCCCTTGCTTATTATGAATGATATGAAATGCATTTGTAAATGTTAGAAAAGTACTTAGAACTATATCTTATCATGAAACATAAAGTCATTTCTTGAGGTCCAAATCGCGCGTTCCAGTTGTGATGCGTGATTGCCAACGGATGGTAGATCCGTAAAAACGAAGCGTTTACGAAGGATAAGTGACTTTTTACCCCAGGTAGAATCCGTGGCTGAAAACTGGACATGTTGTAATGTCGTGACAACTACACTTGCCAACGGATGACCTACGTTCATGTAGATGGAACATCAGTGGCCAAGACCCGTCCCGCCAGGTACAGTGGCTGAAGAACCAGGTGCAGAAGCTGCAAGCCAACCTGACAATAGTGGAAACACGCTACCAGGACACGAAGGCGGACAATAGTGGGCATACCTTCGGAAGCATTTGTCCTCCTTATTTATAAGTTAGTTGTCAAGCACCGCTACTTCTGCTGCTGCAACCCCTAGGCCGCACACGCCACTACGGGCGCAGTCGAGGAGTATGTCCAGCTCTGCCCATGGAGAGAGATGTGACAGCCTGGATCTCTGAAGACTTTACATAATTATCCATCTGATCTACCATCATCTTCCCTATATGATTAGTATAAACTCCGTTCCAAATTAATCGACACGGAATCGATACCATTGGGAGTGGCCTTTTGGTGAAAGCAGCATATGCCTAGATGTGCCAAAGTGATTTTCTTCTCTTCTTGCTTACTTGCTCTATCCCTCTACTAGTTGTTTTTCAAGGGTCCATGTTGCGCTTGATCGACTTAGTTCTCAGTCGGTTGGCGTCACCCTTCTTCCCCAACTACGGCGAGCACACCTCCCCTAGCAGCCACCGCCAACCTCGCTGCCCGCAGCCGGCGCGCTAACTCGCCGCCCCGCCTTGCCCCGAACTTCACCTCCGATGGTCCGACGCCGACCGGTCCTTCCTGTAAGCTCACTCTGACTCCGGCGACCCCGTACCCCTGCACCACCAGTTAAGTTTCTCCTTGCCTCTAGCGTCGCGAGGAGGAAGAAGATGGGGTTAGGGTTAGCACGAATCATGACGCAACGATGAATGGCAGATCAGTCGAGTTCTCGATCGACTGAGCGCTAGCAAAACCATTTTTTCCTCTACAAGTGGAAAAAACATTTGCTTCCTCTCTTCCCCAAAGCCCAAGAGCAAGCGGCCGAGCCCATTACCATGGGCTACAAGTCACACTGATTCCATCAAGCCCCTCAAACCCCTACTCATAACTCCGCACGGACGCCCCTTTATGCCGCCCGTAGGCGCCCCGGAATTACATGATTTCGCTTTTGGGCCGCGGCCCAAATATTAGGTGGCGCGTGATTATTTATTTATTTATTTCTTTGTACGAAAAAATACTCCAGAATATTGAAATGGTTTCATTTTAAATTTTAAATCATTTTAAAAAATGTTTTTCAAATTTGGAACCATTTCTAAATTTCGAACAATTGTAATTTAAAATTTAGAACCATTTTCAAAATGAAACCATTTTAAAAATGAACACTTTTTAAATTTGGAACCATTTTCAAAATTTGAACCATTTTTTATTCGGAAACAATTCTAATTCGGAACCATTTTTAAATGAACATTTCAAAATTTAAAAAATGGTTCCAAAATTAAAAATGGTTCGGAACCATTTTTAAAAAAGAACCATTTTTTGGTCCGGAACCATTTTTCGGTTCGGAACCATTTTTTGGTCCGGAACCATCTTTTCGGTTCGGAACCATTTTCAAAAAGGAGCAATTTTCGTAAAAATGAAACCGTTTTTTCATTGGGAACCATTTTCAAAAATCGAAACTATTTTTCGATTCAGGACCATTTTAAAAAAGGAACCATTTTTTTGGTTCGGAACCATTTTTTAAAAGGAACCATTTTAAAAAATTATAACCATTTTTTGGTTTGGAACCATTTTAAAAAATCGAAACCAATTTTTGTTCGGAACCATTTTCCAAATCGGAACCATTTTTTTGGTTCAGAACCATTTTCGAAAAATCAGAACCATTTTTGAAAAAAATACCTATTTGCAAAAAAATATGAAAAGCTAAAATTAAAACATAAAAAATAAAATGTGAAACAGAAAAACGGAAAACCGTAAAAGAAAATATAAAAACAAAACGTGAAAAAAATAAGGAAAACAAAAAAGAAACGAGAAAAAAAGAAGAAAGACGAAGAAGCGAAAAAAGGCCGGCCCTACAGGCGGCATATAGGTTTCACCACTCCGCACAGCGGCGGCGCTCCTCCTCCATTTCCTCCATTTCACTCCACCGGCCACCGCCAAATCCATCGACCAAAACCCCAATCCGTCGCCGCGAAGCGACGCCGACCCAATCCTCTGCGCAATGAGCCAGCCGCCTCCGGCGGGACGCGGCCGCCGCTCGCTGCCGGCGCTGATCGACGACGCCATGACCGAGATCTTCCTGCGCGTCCCGGCGGACGACCCCAAGACCCTCGTCCGCGCCGCCGCCGTCTGCACGGCCTGGCGCCGCATCCTCTGCGACCTCATCTTCACCCGCCAGTACCGCGCCTTCCACGGGGCGCCGCCCATGCTCGGCTTCCTCCGCAACACGCACCACGAGGTCGTGGGGAAAGGGGAGGAACAAGGGCTACGAGGAGTACCTGGTCTCCAGCTTCGTCTCCACCGCGTCCTTCCGCTCGCCGGCGTGCCACGAGCGCCGCCACTGGCGCGTCCTCGACTCCCGCCACGGCCTCGTCCTCTTCCACACCCCCAAAAGGGCCGAGAACCTCGTCGTCTGCGACCTCGTCACCTACGACCGCTGGCGAATCAACTTCAGCCGTGAGCTGTCCAGTGCCATCTGGAGTGAATTCGAGGATGAGGAGGACGTCGAGGACGAGGGCATAACCTGGAACGCGGCAGTGCTCTGCGCCAAGGACCGATGCGACCACACCTTCTGCCACTATGGCCCTTTCCTCGTCGCTCTCGTGGGCTCTGACGAGAATCAGTGTATCACATTTGGCTCTGTCTATTCATCGGAGACTCGTAAGTGGAGCGACATGATCTCCATTGGGGGACAAGAGGACATCGAGATGGCAGGACACATTGCTGTTGTGGGAGATAGGGTCTATTTCCAATGCAAAGGTCTGGAAACTACTGTGGAGTACAACATTGCTGAGCAAGAACTATCACTGTTTGATCCGCCGGTTGAAGACGGGGATGCGCACCTGCCTAACATTCGCCTCATGGGGATGGATGATGGCATGCTTCTGTTTGCAACTGGCATGGGGCCTTTACTCTATCTATGGTCAATGGAGGTTAGTCCTAACAGAGCTGAGGAATGGGCGCGACGAAGGGTCATTGGGCTTGGATCTCCTCTTGGTCTCTTTGGCATCTCGGTAGTTGGTTTTGCAGAAGGTGTTGGTGTCATCTTTCTGAGTACCGAGGCTGGGTTGTATACGATTGAACTCAGTTCAGGCCGAAGCAAGAAGGTACACGGAGAAAAATCGGACGAAACAGTCATGCCCTACTTGAGCTTCTACACTAAAGGTACCATCTAGCATCGTACTGTTTATACATATGCACATGAAGAATCAGCACTAAACACGCCATTAACTACCTTTGACAGACATTTATTTTAATTTCCTGCTTAACTAGATAGACATCTATATGTATAATTCCCAGCAGTGTGTACTCAGGCTTCACAGATTAATCAAACAGCTTGCCAATGAACTCCATGATGATTGTTTAAAAAAAGGAAAAACAGGGAGCCCCTTGTCTCTATTGAAAATGAAACCATCAGCGAGTTCACAGTTATTACATCAGGTTCAGAGCAAAGCAACTCTAGCTATTCTAGAGGATCACTAAACAGTCTTGAAACTTAAGGAAGTTATAACAGCCATGACATGCCAGGAGGCGAAACAAGCAACTAGACTATTGAAAGATCACACTCCATGACGATTTGTTACATTTGTATAGTTCGTTCTGTAAGTTTCCCTGGCTGTTCTAGTATATGTGTTGTGCTAACCACTCCTTATCGGTCGGTTAACTTAGTTAGAGCATTGCTGATCACACACCAGGTGAATGAGCAGAGCTTTGTTGTGAGCCAAGAGTTTTGTTCGTGGTAGTTCCAGATCAAATCACGATGTGATGTAGATACTTCCTTCTGGCTGCTAGTGCTTGTTTGATTTTGCATTGTTAGTAATGAAATGATTTTGAGGGGCGATATGTGCACCTCTTCTAATCATCTTATGAACTCTTTTCTTCTTACGGTGCAGCATGGGGGCGGTCGCCGACCTCTGACTAGGCTTGATGCGCAGTTGTTGGTGCTACAACGATGTAATCAGATGGCGTCAAGACGATGGATCTGTTTCTTTTTGGTTTCCCAGGATGAATTTGAAGTGAGCTTAGTGTCTTTTGTTTCTGGTTGTGTTATTACAGTTTGATTAGGGTGGATGTGCTGTTGTTTTATTTGTGCTAGTGTCAAAACTTCAGTTCGTTTGTCTGAGCTGTGTGTATGGCGTCTGTAAGAGTAGACTGTAACCCCACTCATGCATGAGCATGACTAAGATGAATAGATGATCGACGGTAAGAACGTACAGGGAGCCGATCGTTGGAAAATTGATGCCCTACATGAGCTTCTACACTGAGGCACAAACAAGATTCGACTGTTTTTTATATGTGCACATGAAGTGATGATGACTAAACACGCGTTTGACTACCTTTGACTATGTCGATGATATATAAAAATTCGTCTTATTTTTCTGTCTAACTAGATAGACATGGAGTTCCAGTAGTGTGTAATCAGGCTTCGAAAAGCAGCTTGCCATTGAATTCCATGATTGTATAGTTGATCCTCAGTTACGTTGGCTGCTACAGTTAATGTGTTGTGCTAATTAATCCTTAATGGTCAGTTAACCTAATAAGACTTTGCTGATCAGGCCCAAGCATTGCCAAGAGCAGTTTGCAAACCAAGGTAAATGAGTAGAGCTGTGTTGTGAGCCCAAGCCCAGATCAGATCATCTTGTGATGTGGATACTCTTCCTTCTAGCTGCATTATGTTTTTGAATTTGTTGCTAAAAATGGAATGATTTGGGGGCAATGTATGCTCCTCCTCTAATCGCCAGACCATCTTATGAACTCTTGTTTTCTTATGGTGTAGCATGGGGGCGTCCGCCGACATTTGACTAGGCTATAGGCTTTCTCGGGTGAGGGAAGGGGGAAGCTCTAGGAAGGCTTCGCTTCGCTCGCTCAAAAAGCTGTTGGTGCTGCAATGATATAACTGAATGGCCTCAAGACGATGGATCTGTTTTTCTTTGGCTGTCAACGATGAATTTCGAAGTAAACTTCGTGTCTTTTCTTGCTGGTTGTGTTGGACAACTTGGTTAGGATGGATGCGCTATTATTCTATTTGTGCTAGTGCCAAAACATCATTTGTCTGAGTTGCGTGCATTTTCTATGTAACCCCTAGTTATCCAGTTGTAAACTCATTATTGACTCCTGAGTTACAGTACTCCCTCTATTTAAAAGACAAATGAAAATGATATTTGTATGTTTTAAAATATATGAAAAAATTATACATGTTCTCAATGATGTATCCCATAAACATGCACAATATCGATTCAAAATAATTTACATTTTGAGTTACACAAAAATGATAAAATCTTGTATATTTTGGAGATTTGAGAGTGTGTACGCTTAGACCGACATGTTTTTTTTATGTTTGTACATCTCAGAATATAAATTATTTCAAATCGCCATTTTACACGGTGGGATACATCATTGATAACATGCACCGTTTCTTTTTTATTTCTAAAACTCGTAAATATGATTTTTATTTTTATTTAAAATAAAGAGATCACTGGAGCCAGAAATCTCCATTCGCCCTTTTCTTTGTTCATAGGCTAGTATATTAATATCAACAAGTACATAGTAGGCATTTTGTGAATTAAGGGAAATGCATTACTAATATGATCGCACATCCGCCGTTGCTTCTCTTAACCATGCATATAAGCACCTCGCAAAAGCGTCGACAAATAATTCACTATACAATCTTGATCTTGAAAAAAAAAACAGGTGGTGATCGATGGTCCATGGCGGAACCGATCACTCTAGTGACACATCGAGCTTGTGGCCGTGAGTGGTCGCCACCTTGAAGTCGGCCGTCGCCTTCTGGTTGATGATGCGGCCATTCTTGGTGACGAAGCGGAGTTCGAATGGTCCCTTGAGCGGCTTCTTGCTCTTGATCCCCCACACGTCGCCGGCGCCCTTGGCTCCGGCGAGCCACTCGACGGAGCCCTTCTCCTTGATCCCCACCTCCTCCACGGCGTCGCCCTCCTTGTCGTCGTACTTGATCTTCAGCGCCAGCCTCTTCTTGTCTGACGCCATCTCCGCCGTGAACGTCACCTGCGGGACGCACCACGCGCTGACGACCAGCGCCGCAAGCACCGCCGGGACAAGCATCCTGCTTGATGAGGTAGCCATGGAGATTGGTTGATTAATTGGTTGGTTGGTTTGTTGTTGTGTGTGTGCTGCTGCTCCCGTGGAGTCTGAATTCATAATGGGTGATGACCGTGTTTATGGGCAGATGGGTGGAGCTCCGGCCATGTCGCAGAGCGCTCTTGTCGGAAGGGAGCAGAGCTCGGGACACGGTGAGAGAGAACCGAGCGGGCATGCACGGACAAGCCCCATCGCTCGTTCTCTTGGCCACCGGCATCGTCGGAGTGCCCGTGTATGGAAACTAGGTAGCACGCCTCACGTGCCGCGTGTACTCAAAGTGAAGTGAGCTATTGTTCCGCTCTACTTTTGAGTGTCGAGAAAATAAAGTTACAAATATTATTAGCATCTTTTGTAAGATATATTTTTAAGTAAGATTATACACTACCTGAAGTTAGATTTTATCTATATGTATTCTGACAAAAATATCTATATTGTGGCAACCGGGAGCCATCATTAACAATTAATTTGATTTTTGATTTCCCGCTTAACTATCATTTCGTAGGAAGGTTAGTTTAGCATTTGTTCATAATTGCATGGGCCAGCTAGACAGCAGAGGGTGCATCTTTTGGCGCTAGCCCCTCCCCCCTCTCTCGATTTTATTTATTTAAAAATAGACCGGCGGGATGTGAAAAAGTGACACGTGTACTACCCTGCCAACTCAACTGACGTAAATTTGGTTGCTACCGACTTAGATCGTGACAAGTGTCGCCACAGGAGACTTTCCACCAACAGGAACGACCGAAGCTGAGAAGTACATGGGTTGATTTTTCATCTTTTTTTGACAAACAATTTAGAGGGGCTTACTTTTAACAATTGTATTAGGCAGGGGGTCATTGTAAAACTGAATAGAACTTGTATATTGCTTGATTGATTCGGTACAGGTACATGGCTTTATATAGTACAAGTCCAAACCGACTTGGGCTAAACCCTAACTTGAAACACAAGTCTAATAGAATTACAAACCGAATCCATATTCTAACATCCCCCCGCAGTATCAACGGGAGGCTCGACGACGTTGAGACTGAATCGAATATCAGTGAATGGTGTTGGTGCAAGCCCCTTAGTGAAGATGTCGGCGAACTGTGCTGTTGTAGGTATATGAAGAACTCGTACTTGGCCCAAAGCAACCTTCTCCCGAACGAAGTGAATGTCGATCTCAATGTGCTTGGTACGTCGATGCTGCACTGGATTGCCTGACATATATACTGCAGAAATATTATCGCAATAAACCACTGTTGCTTGATGAATAGGACGATGAAGCTCCTCAAGTAATTGGCGCAACCAAACTGTTTCAGCAACTGCATGGGCAACAGCCCTGTACTCCGCCTCAGCAGACGAGCGAGAGACCGTAATCTGTCGCTTCGAAGACCAAGAAATAAGATTGTTACCAAGATAAACACAGTATCCTGAAGTGGATCGACGAGTCTGGACAACCAGCCCAGTCAGCATCCGAATACGCTGTCAACGATGCAGGTGAAGATGAATTTATGTGGAGACCGTGATCAATTGTGCCTTTGACATACGGAGAATGCGCTTGACATGATTATAATGGGGAACACGGGGATCATGCATAAAAAGACAGGCTTGCTGCACAGCATAGGAAAGTTCAGGACGAGTAAGAGTGAGATATTGAAGAGCACCGGTTAGACTACGATAGAGTGTGGGATTATCATAAAGTTCACCAGCGGAGGAGAGTTTTGAGGTGGTATCTACAGGAGTGCAAGAGGGTTGACAATCTAACATACCGGCCTTGGTTAGGAGATCAACAGAATACTGACGCTGAGATAGAAAGAGACCATTATTATCACGTGTGACGGCGATACCCAGAAAATGATGAAGAGAGCCCAGATCAGTCATAGAAAATTCTTGTTGTAAAAGAGAGATGATGTGTTGAAGAAAATCAGAAGAGGAAGCGGTAAGAACAATATCATCGACATAGAGAAGAAGATAGGCAACTTGATATTACAGTGATAAACAAAGAGAGAGTAATCTGAACGAGAGGGAGAAAAACCTATTGTTGAATGAAGGTAGAGAATCGTTGAAACCATGCACGAGGAGCTTGTTTGAGACCATAGAGAGATTTTTGGAGGAGACAAACATGATTGGGAGAGGTAGAATCTTCAAAACCTAATGGTTGTTGACAATACACAGTTTCATTAAGAGAGCCGTGAAGGAAAGCATTTTTAACGTCTAGTTGATGAATTGGCCATTTAGAGGACACCGCAATGCTAAGAATAGTACGAATAGTGCCAGGTTTAACTACAGGAGAAAAGTTTCATCATAGTCGATACCTTGTTGTTGAGAGAAACCACGACATACCCAACGAGCTTTATACCTAGAGAGACTACCGTCAGAGTGAAATTTTTGTCGGAAGACCCATTTACCAGAAACGACATTCGCATTGGGAGGACGTGGAACAGCTGCCAGGTGTTGTTAGAGAGAAGAGCGAGGTGCTCCTCACGCATGGCAGCAGCCCAGTTAGGATCGAGAAGGGCAGACTTGTAAGATTTAGGGAGAGGGAGAGAGATTAGTGGTAACATGCAAATTAAGTTTTTGAATAGGTTGGGCAAAACCAGATTTTGCGCGTGTGCGCATGGTGTGCTTATTATTTGGTGGAGGGACGGGAACAACACATGGTGGGGGAGCAAGTGGAGATGGAGAGGATGAGGCGTCCGGCGCAGCGGAGGATGCGGACGCGGGGTGTGCTGCAGCGAATCTGCCGTGGCAGAGAAATCTTGCGTTTGTTCTGCCGTGTCAGAGAAGTCGTGAGTTTGTGTGTCGTGGCAGGAATTTCGTGCGGTTGTTCGGCCGTGGCAGAGATTTCTTGCGTTTGTGCTGCCGTGGCAGGGTGAGCGGGGGAACATCGGAAGGTTGAGGTGCAGTGGCTTGCGTAAAAACGGAAATTTGTTTTGGGAGTAGATGAGTGCGATGCTAAGGTGGGACGGCTGTCTGGGATCGAGCGAGTGAGAAAGGAAACACCGTTTCATCGAAGGTGACGTGACGAGAAATATGCACACGACCGGAGATAATATCAAGACACCTATAGCCTTTATGTTCATCGGAATATCCTAAGAAGACACATGGAATAGATCTTGGTGAAAGTTTGTTAAGTGATGTAGCATAGACATTGGGAAAACAAAGACAACCGAAAACTCGGAGCTCGGAGTAGTAGTAGTTAGGATGAGACAAAAAAAGAGAGAAAAAGGGTGTTGTTTTAGGATTGACACTTGATGGGCGTATGTTTAGTAAATAAGTGGCAGTGCGTAGTGCTTCGGCCCAAAATTTGGATGGCATGGAGGATTGAATAAGAAGTGTTCGAATAATATCATTTATTGTGCGGAGAGATCGTTCAGCTTTGCCATTTTGTGGTGATGTGTATGGGCAGGAAAATCGAAGGAGAATGCCATGTTGGAGAAAAAAGTTTCGATTGGCAAGATTGTTAAATTCTGTCCATTATCACATTGTATGAATCTGATGGGAAGTAAAAAATGAGTTGCAACATAGCGTTGAAAGTTATAAAAATGGTGTGCACATCAGATTTGTTTCTTAGGGGAAAGGTCCATGTAAAGTGTGTGAAATCATCCAATATAACAAGATAATATTTGAAACCAGAAATACTTAAAGTTGGAGAGGTCCACAAATCACAATGTAGAAGTTCAAAGGGAACGTACTAAAGAGCTAGAAGAGCTAAAGGGCAGCCTAACATGTTTTCCTTGTTGACATGACTCACAAAGTGTTGAATTATGAGAATCTTTAGTACAAGGATGGAGAAATCACTAAGCAAAGAGGACAATGTGGCACTATTGGGATGACCTAAACGCCGATGCCAAAGATCCACCGTGGCGAGCATGGAAGATGGAGGGGCAGCAGCGGGAGCACCGTGGATGGAGTAGAGGTCGCCGGAACTATCGAAGCGTGCAATCTCCGTCTTAGTGTGGAAATCCTTAACAGACAAGCCAAAAGGGTCAAACTCGACAGAAACATGATTGTCAGTAGTAAAGCGACGAACGGAGATTAAATTTTTGATAAGAGCGGGTGCAACTAGGACATCACGAAGGAGTAGTGGTTTGGTGGTGGATGAAATTTGAGTGTGACCGACACATGAAATTGGAGTGGAGGAACCATCACCAAGTGTAATCGAGGAAAAATGAGATGGAGTGCATTGTGACAGCATATTATTGGATGAAGACATATGACTAGATGCACCAGAATCAAAGATCCAAGCAGTACTGTGTTACCTTGAGCAGCAAAATTGTTCATGGCCTGGAGAAACGCAGCTTGATCCCAGCTCGGAGCAGGGGCAGGTGACGGAGCTGTTGGCGGTGCAGAAGCCGGCGCTGATGGTGTTGCCGCATACATGGGGTACTGCATCGGTGGGTAGTAGGCTCCTGGGTCAGCGTGGTAGAGGGGCATCGTCATCGGAGCTCCGTATGAGAGCGGCGAGGCAGCAGTAAACGAAGCAGGACTTGGAGCAGCGTAGTATGCTTGAGCGGGTAGACGAACGCCGAGGAATCCAGGAGTTCCTGTGTGTGGCCGCATCCCTGGTTGCCACGCGCCGGAGTATGCAGGAGGGGCGCCGCTGGAGAGGGTGCAGTCCACGGCATGGGCCAGGCCTGGACGAGGCCCGTCCACGGATCATGAGGAGGACGCCATGCTGGAGGAGCCGGTGTTGATGTCGCGGAAGGGGCCGGTGTTGATGTCGAGGCCCCAGGTAACGGAGCCAGGGGTGGAGCTGCAGGCCGAGTCGGCGGTCCAGACCGCGGGGGAAGTACATGGGGTTCTTCCCGCGGTAGTTGGGACTCGGACGCCACCCGGGAGGAGGTTGCATAGAAGGCCCTGGCGCTGTCGCTGCCGCTGCCGCGGCAGGAGGTGGTGGCGGCCGTGGCGAGGCGGTGAAGACGTGGGGCCGCGCTTCTTTGCGGGCGAGCGCATCGGCAGCACACTGAAGGAGGGAGCGCACCTCGGCGAAGGAGGGATACGGCCGCATGAGAGGGATGAAGGCAGCCTGCGTCTTGAAGTCATCACCGAGCCCTTGGAGAAGGATATTGATGAGCTGGCGATCTCCCACGGGATCACCCAGCTCACGGAGCTCGTCGGCCATCATCTGGAGCCGTTGGCAGTAGACGCTGAGGGAAGAGGCGCCCTGGACAGTGTTGCGGATCTCGGTGTTGAGGTTGTTGATCCGAGCATCGACGTTGTCCTGAAAAAGGCGGCGAAGGGCAGCCCATAGCGTAGCTGCAGTGGAGGCCTCCCGGAAGACGAGGTTGAAGATCTCGGTGGACACCCGCGAGTAGATCCATTGGATGACGGCGAGATCGTCTTTGACCCAGCGGGGATCATCGGGGCACGGGATGGAGTCGGCGGCGACGTGGCGCGCAAGTTGCAGCGGCCGAGGTGGACGTCGAAAAGGTGACACCAATGGTAGTAGTTGTGGGCTGCTAGGTCTAGGGTGATTGGTATAAGCGAGGTAACATCGGAAATTGTATCGGCAAAAGAGATTGGAGTGGCCATTGGAGGGTTTAGGGCTAGAGAGGAAGAGGATGAGGTATTGAGGGCGGCTTTGGAGGCGGCCAGGGCGGCGCGCCGCTCGAAGTCGGGGGCGGCGGCGCGGCGGCGGTGGAGGGGGTGGTGGTGTGGGGGCAGTCATGCCCTAGGATCGAAGTCTGATACCATGTAAAACTGAATAGAACTTGTATATTGCTTGATTGATTCGGTACACGTACATGGTTTATAGTACAAGTCCAAACCGACTTGGGCTAAACCCTAACTTGAAACACAAGTCTAATAGAATTACAAACCGAATCCATATAATTAACAGTCAT
The DNA here is from genome assembly GCA_947311845.1 of Poa pratensis. Lineage (NCBI taxonomy): Eukaryota > Viridiplantae > Streptophyta > Magnoliopsida > Poales > Poaceae > Poa > Poa pratensis. The sequence continues at coordinate 84,351,466 of CAMZMU010000033.1, read as the reverse complement.
ATTTGTAAAAAAGTCCACAACCCCAGGCAGGAAGTTTACCAGAAAGAGGTCAACCCTGGCAAACCATGATCCATTCCTAGTAGGCCCGAGAAGAAGTGCTGGAGTACTTTTCTCAATAGTTAAATTAGTTACATGCGGTTAGAAATAAGTACTCGTTTTTAGAAAAATATATATCAAAATAGAGGGTAACCTCTCCTTTTTCCAACGTTCAATTAGCATGAGTTAATTACGTCCAAAACGGGTGGAATTTTCAGGATTTATGGTGTATTTCAGATTAAAAAAAGAATATCATGCAACTACATGGAAATCGTGATATGACAGGAATTGACTGACAATCAACTATCTGTAAGTTCTCTTGGCCACCGGCATCGTCGGAGTGCCCATATATGGAAACTAGCACGCCTCACGTGCCGCGTTGTACTCAAAGTGGGACGCAGGACGGGGCTGCCTGCAACGCTTTCCTGCTACCATCTCGTACGCCCATCCATCCAACGGCCTCGTTCTTCACTGGTCCCACCTTTCTTTTCTCTCGACGGAAAAAAATCGAATAAAGAAGGGGCGCAGGGAGGCGGCTGGGCTGGCGTCGCGGGCGGGCCAGCTGGGCGACGGCCGATGGGCCGGTCATCGGAGCCGGAGGAAGCCAGTGGCGAGGGCATGCTCGCGGTCGGAAGTGCTCTGCTCGGGTCCGCGGCGGTGGTGGTACATGGCCACGGCGGCGGGGCCTCGCATGAGGTAGCGCTCATTGCGGCGGCCAACAGGCCGGGCAAGGCGCGCGACGCCCGGAGGCAGTAGGCAGCGGGACGGCGCGCCGGCTTGGACACCAGTTTTTTCCTTTTCTCTGTACAAAGAGCCAATGGTGGAAGCCTCGCTGGCGGACATGTCGATTTCCTGCAGGCATTGAGAGCCGCTCGTCCACGGTCACCTAGGGCATTCTCCTCATCGCTGCAGCCGTTTGACGATTGTTCCTCGACCTCGGTCGTGGGCTATGTGTGCTGGTCGTCGACGGGCGACGACTGAACATAGCTGATATGGCGGAGGCAATGCTCCGGCTGGTGGTCGTGAACAACGAACTGGGCAATTGGATTGTGCACTTGCCACCTGCATTGCTCCATCGTCTTCTTCGTGGTGTTCCGTGATTTGTATATCCCGATTCTTTTTCTGTCGAGGGCACGGAAGGTGGGGTCAGGAAGACGAGGCCGTTGGATGGGTGGGCGCATGGATTGGAGCAGGAAAGCGAAGCAAGCAAGCCCCGTCCCTCAAAGTGAAGTGAGCTATTGTTCCGCTCTACTTTTG